>MU227743.1:171788-210752 GCA_018584345.1 Thuja plicata
TATATATATGTTAGTCCATTTTGTGAGTTAAAATAAGATAACATTTCTGATTACATTGTATGGAGAAAACAACATTAATACTAGTGCTATGTCATTTAAAAATAGATGTATGTCTCTATTGATCTTTGATTTTACTTGAAAGAAGTTAACGAACCTTGTGTGAGTTCAATTATAGTTCAAGGGCAGCAGACTAAGAATAGTTCAAGGGGAGGCTATAACAGAGGTAGGGGTAACAATGGGGGTTCTAATAGAGGAAGAGGAGGTAGGAGTGGATCTTACTTTGCCACTATGAAGTGCTACTACTATGGGCAACTAGGGTATCCATCTTACAGATGTCCTGACAAACCTTCTGCAGAAAACAATGACAAGAGGGTAGCATATGCACATGAGGTTACTTCTAGTGTCAAAACTCTAGAGGTAGATCATATAGACTCAGAGATGGGTGAGAACCTAATTTTTAGAAGGGTCTTAATAAGACAACCAATCAAGGATGAGCCCAAACATAGGAGGGCACTGTTTAGAATCAAATGTAAGATCCTTGGTAAAGTATGTAAGGTGATTGTTGATTATGGATCCATAGACAACATCATTTTAGAGGAGGAAATAGTAAAGCTTAAGTTATCCAAAATACCCCATGTGAACCCTTATAAGGTGACATGGCTCAACAAAGGCCAAAGTGTCTTGGTCAATGACCAAACATGGGTAGAGTTCTCAATAGTAGGGTATAAGGACAGATTGCTTTGTGACATCCTACCAATGGATGCTTTCCATTTGCTTCTTGGAAGGCCTTGGAAATTTGATAATGGAGCAGTATATGATGGGAAAGAGAACTCCATTACATTCAAGAAAGGAGGAAAGACCTTCAAAATTTAGTCTTTTTAAGAGGATGAGGAACCACAGAATAAAAATCCTAATGTAATGTTATGTTATGCAGTGCTAAGGAGTTTTTGAATGACATCAAAGATGATAATGGAGATGGTTATGCTAATTTGTTAAGACCTAAGGAGGAGGAAACACCAGTAAAGGAGCCACTACCAAAGGAAGTACAAGAATTGCTTGTGAAATATAAGGATATTGTGAGTGATGGCACTCCTGCAACCCTACCACCTAAGAGTGTTATAAGTCATAAAATAGAGTTTTTACCAAGGGAATCCTTTCCCAATAAGGTAGCTTACAAGTTGACTCTAGATCAAAACTTGGAGGTAGAAAGACAAGTACAAGAACTCTTGGATCAAGGCTTGATCAAGAAAAGCATCAGTCCATGTGCAGTCCTGATTGTTTTAGCATCAAAGAAGGGGGGAAAGTGGAGGTTATGCATAGATTCAAGGGAAATAAATAGGATCACAATAAGGTATAGATTCCCAATCCCAAGAATAGAGGATCTTATGGATTTCCTAGGTGGGGCAATGTACTTCACAAAGCTAGATTTGAAAAGTGGTTATCACCAAATCAGGGTGAAGGAAGGTGATGAATGGAAAACAAAATTGAAGACCATAGATGGGTTATATGAATATCTTGTGATGTCATTTTGCCTCTCTAATGCTCCAAGCACATTCATGAGGCTCATGAATGAGGTGCTCAAGGATTTCACTGGAAAGTTTATGGTAGTATACCTTGATGATATACTGATTTTTAGTAAAACAAGAGAGGAACATATCAGACATGTTGAGGCAGTATTGAAAAGGTTAAATAAAGAGAAGTTGGCCATTAACCTTGAGACATGTGAGTTCTTTAAAAAATAACTAGTTTAATTGGGCTTTGTAGTGGCCAAGGGGTCTTTGAAGATGGACAAAGACAAATTTTTTGCAATCTTGAACTAGCCTTGCCCAATTTTATAGGAAGTTTATTAGGAATTTTAGTGGGATATGTGCACCTTTGATGGATTCCATTAAGGGTGGGGTCAAGACTAAGTTCAGATGGACAATAGAAGTAGGGAATGCATTTGAGTTGTTGAAGCAACAAGTGGCTACTCAACCAATCCTCCAATTACCGATCTTTGAAAAGTTGTTCACCATTGAGTGTGATGCTAGTGGGTTAGTATTAGGAGGGGTATTGAGTCAGGAAGGTAGGCCTATTTCCTTCTTTAGTGAGAAGTTGAATGAGGCTAAGAAGAAATATTCTTCTTATGATTTGGAACTATATGCCTTCGTCCAATCATTGAGAAAATGGAGGCACTATTTGTTGCCCAAGGAATTTGTTGTGTTCACTGATAACTAGGCCCTTAGCTACATTGATACACAAGAAAAGTTGAGCAATAGACATTTGAAGTGGATGGAATACTTTCAGGAATTCACTTTTACTATCAAACACAAGAAGGGTCAAATCAACAAGGTGGGAGATTCTTTAAGCAGGAGATTGTTAACAGTGTAAGAAGTCCACTTGAATAGCATTGGGATTGAAAGTTTCAGATACCTATATAAATCAGATGAGGATTTTGGTGAGGCCTATAAGGTATGTGTTGATTTTGAGATTCATTTTCATAGCAAGTTCTTTGATTTTACTTTGCAGAATGGATTTTTGTTCAAGGGCAATCAGTTATGTGTACCCAAAGGGTCAATGAGGATGAACCTCATCCAAGAGAAACATAATGGCTCTCTAAGTGGTCACTTTGGTAAGGATAAGACCTTGGAATTGGTCCAAAGGTTCTATCATTGGCCAAAATTGATGAAGGATGTCACCAAGTATGTGGAGTAGTGTGTTATTTGCATGAAGGAAAAAGGAGGAATGAGTAATGTAGGGTTGTATCAGCCTCTACCAGTCCCTAACAGGCCATGGGAGTGTGTAAGTATGGATTTTATTATGGGATTACCCAAAACTAAATAGGGGTATGATAGCATTTATGTAGTTGTTGATAGATATAGTAAAATGGAACACTTCATCCCATGTAGAACTTATAATGATGCTAGCCACATAGATTATTTGTTTTTCAAAGAGATTGTAAGGATTCATGGCCTTCCTTTGAGTATAGTCTCTGATAGAGATGTGAAATTTATGAGTCATTTTTGGATAACTTTGTGGACAAGGCTAGGTACTAACCTATCTTTTGGTTCAGCTTACCACCCTCAGACTAATGGTCAAACTGAGGTGGTAAATAGGGTTTTGGGTAACCTTCTTAGGTGCCTAACTAAGGAATATGGGCATACTTGGGACATGGTCATCCATCAAGCAGAATATGCTTACAATGGTAGCAAGAATAGAATGACTACTAAAAACCCATTTGAGGTTGTTTATGGCATACACCCTAGGGGTGTTTGTGAACTCAAGGATCTTGGTGGGATGGATTATAGAAGTAGCCAAGTAGAATACTTCACCCATACCATGAAAGAGATCCAAGACCAAGTGAAAAGGTAGATCCAAGACAGTTAAGAAAATTTGAAGGCTAGGGTTGATGAAAGGAGGAAGGATGTTCAGTTTGTAGTTGGGGAGTATGTCATGGTCCACTTCAACAAATCAAGGCTTCAAAAGGGTGTACCTACCAAAATTTAGATGAAGAGGGTGGGACCTTGCAAGATCTTGGCAAAATATGGAGCTAATGCATATAAGGTGGACTTACCATTAGATTTGAGTATCTCTCCAGTCTTTAATGTCCAAGACTTGATTTATTTCAGAGGGAAGATGGATGAGATCACTCCAACTAGAAATGGGTTAGTGATGATGTGGGGGTTGTTTTCTTACTTCCCAAACTTTAGTTGTTGCCTAATAAAGTGCTAGACTCCCAGGTCAAGAAGACTACTTGACACAAAGTTTACATGGATCACTTAATTCAGTGGAAGGATAGACTAGAGTTAGAGGCTTCTTGTATTTCTAAGGAATACTTCAAAAAGGTGGGAATTTTAGAGGATCTCTTGTCCACAGGAGTGACATAGCTCTTCCTTTTTGGGGGAGTATGGTGCAAGAGCACCTAGGTAGGCTAGTGTAGAAATTTGACCGAGGGTTTTTCTCCTTCTTTGTTTTGTCTTATAGTGGTTCTAGCTAGACCACTAGTTGAATAAAGGGACCAAGAGTCCTAATGTGTGGATGTTTGTAGGAGGATAGGTCTTGATAGTTCCTTGGTGACCCTTAGGTCCATTCAGGTCCAATTAGGGAATTTTTTCATTTTGTATAAAAATGAGCCAAGAGAGGGACTAGAGGTCCTTTTTGATTTTGTTTCACCATATTTAGTGGATTGGACAATTTTGGATATGGTTTGACCAAGTTTGGCAATCAAACTCAAAAGTTGCCAAAAGTTGTCGATGTTGTCATTGACAACATTGACAACTTTTATGTCAAGTTTACATCTTTAATGAAATTGGTTGGTTAATTGTCTAAAACTGACCATTTAGTGTTTGGGTCATCTATATAAGACCATCCTTGGGATTTGTGAAGGGTTGGTAAGTTTGGTAAATTTCATGTACGAACTGTGCTAAGAAATAATAGTGACTATATGCGTGTTTTAAGGTGATCAGACAGTGTAATGGATTGAGAGTTCTTTTGTAAGATTTGTTTCATATAATTTAGGCTATTTCTAAAATTCTTGTGGTGTTATATTTGTAGATTCAATAGTTTTAATTGTTTGTATAAAATCTTTCAAATTTAGCCCAGTCGCTGGTTTAATTTGAGCATTGCTTGCAAATGGGGTCTTAGCTTTCTTTTCCACCATGCCTTTGGCCCGGGCTCTTGGATTATGAAATTAGACTCCATGTACATTGTGTACATAGTAGGATGGGCCCAAGAAGTAGTTGCAGATATTTTTAAGATGATTCCCTAGGCGAGCCAGACTGGCATGGCTAGGGATCATCAGTGATTACAGAGCTAGCTAGAGGGATTGAAAGCATCCATAGCTTTAATAAATGAATGTGTGGAGGTAAGTGATTTAAGTTAGGACCCCCAACCAAGAGGTGAAGTTTGAAGGAGTTATTTTGTTGGCCAAGAAAGTTCATTTCTTGTGTAGACAGTAAAGGAGGCCTAAAACCCTAAATTTTAGGTATGAAAGTAGGGAGGACTGTATGGACACTTCTGAGGGATAAGACCTAGAAAATATCTAGTGTCTCTATAAAGGGTTTCTGGATCCTAAGTCTATTTGGAACTTGTTAAGACATTTTCCCAAGAGAATGCAGAAAAGTTGACCAAATAGGGCTAATTGCTTGTAGCCCTATTTTGGAGGTAATTGCATGGGTTCTTGGAGCTCGTTTGGGTTTTTGATGCAAAGTGAGTTTGCAGAGGTTGAAATTGGTCCTATTGACACCTTTGAATACTTCCATTCCAATTTGGTAACGTTTGGAATCCATTTGGACCAGATTGTACAAATGGAGCAAGGTAGACCAATTTGGGTCTAAAATAAGGTTTGTAAGGATTTGAGTTCTACTTTATTGGTGTTCACTAGTTGAAGGAATTAGGATCTTGTGATAAGATACGTAAAGAGCCTAGGGTTAGTGAAAGAACCCTAGTAGGTCAGTGAGTGACCTAGGAGACCCTAGAAGAGGTCTAGAAGGTGTAAGACTAGTGCTACATCAGTATGCCAGAAGATTTCTAACTCCTTCAAGTATTGCAACAAGAGAAAAAATTTCTCCATAATAAATACCCTCTTCTTGAGTATATCCTTTACACACTAATCTTTCTTTGTTTCTAGAAACTTCACCTTTTTCATTCATCTTGTTTCTGAAAACCCACTTAGTACCAATCATATTCTTGTCTTTTGGTCTAGGTACAAGAGTCCAGGTTTTGTTCTTTTCTATCTTCTCAATCTCTTCACTCATGGCTTATATCCAACTTTCATCATTCAACACATCTTTAATGGATCTTGGTTCAATTTTACTAAGAAAATATGTACCTTTAATTTTTTTCCTTGTCATTATACCTTCTATCTAATCTCCAATTATTTTCTCAAGTGCATGATGGCTTCTAACATATTTGGAAAGTACAAGTTCCTTCCTTTTTGATTTTGGGCTTGCTCCACTTGGTTCACCATGCTCAAACATTTTTTTCTTCTCTTTTGACTGATACTCAAGTTCCACTATCTACTAATCAGGTGCCTCTATCTGAGACTCAGGTGCCTCTATTTGCGACTCGGTTCCCTCTGTCTATGACTCAATTTCTTCACTCTAAGACTCAGTTTCTTCAATCTGAGACTCAATTTCTTCATTTAGCAGCTCGGGCTCCATAGGTTGCAACAAGGTTTGTGCTGATGAATTTAGTGGTTGACATGGTTGTTGTCCAATCACCATTGCATGTGTCTTAGGTATAGTATCAAGTTCATAATACACAAATTTTTTGTGGTCCTCAAGCTCTTTACTGCTCTTTTCTTCACTTATCTCTACAAACTCATCAATCTTTACATGTACACTTTCTCTGACTTTATGAGTAGCAAGATTCAAACAATTATATACTTTTATTTTATAGGAGTAGCCTAGGAACATACCTTCAACACCTTTTACATCAAATTTTCCATTTCTTGCTTCCTTCAAGATGTAACATTTACTTCCAAATACTTTGAAATTTAATGAACATTGGGTCTATAGCCATACCCTAATTCAAAAGGTGGTTTCTCAGTATCTTTCTTCAGTTGAACTATGTTCACGGTGTGAATTGCAGTGCTGATAGATTCCCTCTAGTATTTGGTTGCAACATGTTTTTCAATCATCAAGGTTCTTACACAATCCATAATATATATGTTTCTTCTTTTTTCTATCCCATTTTGATGTGGTGTACCTAGGGTAGATACTTGTCTCTTGATTCCTCTTTCATTACAAAATTCATTGAATTCATTATAAATGAATTCACCTCCTCTATTAGATCTTAGGAATTTAAGTTTCTTTCATGTTCACTTCTCAACTCTGGCAAGGTACCACTTAAACTTCTAAAAATATTTTGATTTCTCTTTGAGAAACATAACAGTCATCATTTTGGAATTTTCATCAATAAATAGAATGAAATACTACTCTCACGTGTAACTTGGTTTTCCAATTGGTCCACACAGATCAGTATGCACTAACTCCAAGACTTCTTCTGTATTTTAATTCTTGCTCTTGAAACTAGTTTTGCATATCTTCCCAATTTGACATTGTTTGCATATTTCTAATTTAGGTTTCTTCAGGATAGGAATACCTCTTACTCTTTTGTTCTTGCTTATGTTGACCAAGTTATCAAAATTCACATGACACAATCTATTATTCCATAACTAGCTTTCTTCTACTTGTGTAATAAAACATGAAATTTCAGTGAGATCAAGATAGAATAGATTACCTTTCATTTTCCTGCGAGTTCCAACAAGGTTTCCCTTACCATCTAGGAGCTTGGCCTTACCATTCATTAATTCTACCTTGAAACCAATGTTATTCATTTGTGCCACACTTAGTAGATTATGCCTTATTCCTTCAATCCAATAAGCATTATCACATTTGATTCCTTCAGTTAGAGCAATACAACCTTTACCTTTCACATAGAAAGGTTCATCATTCCCAAAAGTGATACTCCCACCATCATAGTGCTCAAGATGTTCAAATTTAGTTTTAACACCAGTTATGTGGTGAGAACAATCACTATCAATTATCCAAGTGTCATTCTTGCTAATATGAGAGTAAAGTGTAGTCTTTTCATTATCTTCAATATCTGACTCATCCTTATTAGCAATGTAAACCATTTCATCTTCATCTTCATCATTATCAGAATCTTTTGCAATATAACAAGATTTCTTACTGTTGTCCTTGTAACTCTTATAGCTTTTGAAATATTTCTTGCTTGTATATTTGTTGAAATTTATTTCACCTTTCTCTTCTTTGTTTGGACACTTAGCAGCAATGTGACCAACCTCATCACATGAGAAGAAAATCAATGTTATTCTTCCTTTGTACTTTCCTTTGGCAGCTCTCTTTGTAAGTAATGCTTCAATGATTTTTAGATCTTCATCATCAAAATCATCATCACTATTACTGTCAATATATTTTCCTTTTGAGTTTCTATCCATCTTACCAATGTTTATTTTAGCTTTGAATGCAGACAAAATTGTTGGGATTAGGAGAATAATTGTCAAAATTGTCCAACTCAAAAGTTATAAAACTTCCAACCAATGCATCTAGAGTTATATCATTACTGTACATCATCTTTTGAATAGCTTAAACTCTAATTGCATAGATAGGAAGGAAAGTTATTAATACCTTACTAACCACTATTTTGTCTTAAATTGTTCCACCGGCAGCTCTAATGGCACTAACACTTTTCTTGATTCTTTCATTGTATTTTTTAATGGCTTCTCCTTCTTTCATTTTCATCTGATCAAATTAACCTCTGAGACTTTCTACTTTGGCTCTCTTATCATTGTAATCTCCTCCATGTATATCATGTAGTTTCTTCCACATATCATAGGCAATAGGGCAGTCCTTGACTTCATCAAATTCAGAATAGTTGAGTGAAGAAGCTATATCAATCATCATTATATTACGATTCTTCATGTCCACCATCTGATCTATAGAAATAGGTCTCAGTGGTTCCACATACTTGTGATCCAAGAATTATAAACTAGTACTCCAATAGTAGATAGATGTAGCCTCATCAAATCTTGCCATGTAGCAAAGTTGTATTTATTAAGTTTGGGGATCTCCCTTCTATAAGACATCTTTGATCTTTAGGTTAGGCCTTGAAACCTTCCTTGAAATCACCAAATGCTCTAATACAAATTATTGGAAATGGGTTGAGTAACTAAGAGGGGAGTGGTGAATCGGTTACCACAAAAACAAATCTAATTCCCTTAGATGTCTTTATCAAACTTATCATTGTTACTTAGTTAATAAAGATATTTTGTTGTTACTCTGTTAACAAAGTAATCTTAAGATTTAACTTTGATTATCCTTTAGTGATTAAGTGTACAAACATAAAGGATAAATCAAATAACATTTATATAGATGACACCAAGATTTAATGTGGAAATCCAATTTGGGAAAACTACCAATTCCAACTAGTTACTATTTTTCACTCTTCTGAAGTGAGCCCTATTAGGAGCCAACCATGTAAAAGGTTACAATACACACTATTAGGTGTGACCCTATTAGAGGATTTAATGACCCTGTAAGGAGTTTCTTTTGTAGAGGTCTTCAAAAACTACAACGTAGAAATGTCACCTCGTGAGACAATTTATGAAAGACTGTTAAGTCTACTCTATAAAGAGATTTGGATCACTGCTACAATTGTTAGAGAGTAACAATGGATTGACCTTTTTGACGAAGCAAATGTCTTTTCTAATTTAGATCTCTTCTATAGCTTTAAACTGGATCCTCACTGATCAAATATTGTATTGCATCTTTGTCTAGATGTTCTATCCTTAATCAGAATCACATCTGATTTTGCCTTAACTCTTTATATCAAAACCCTGCCATATATTTCTGCTTATTACTTCCACACATTCAATCCAAACTTGACCTTGTATATATGATAGGCCTTGTCAAGTCGGCTTGAATAACCTTCCAAATAAATAATAAAACTTAAGTCTATCGGATGCATATAACCAATTAAACATAAAATGTAAACTGAATTTAGTCAGCTGACACTAAATGCATAACTCAGTTAACACTATAATCCTTCAATGCCCGATCGTTACTCTATTGCCCAATTGAACTCAGTTAGAACTGAAAATCACTATGGTCTTCTTCAATGCCTGAGTGAACTTGGCATACACTAATTGTGCTCATTTTAGGTATAGACATTTGTGTATACATCAATGACAATACAAAATTGAATAATTGACATTAACAATTGAATGCTTTAGAATTGCTAGGAACATCTATTATATTAAAGATAAATATAATAATTTGTATTTTTTGACTCAATGCACATTGGAAGATGGGAGTATGAAGCTGAGATGGAGCTCAAACATGACAATGTGGATTTTCCATTTCTAAATGATAGTGAGGAGAAAAGGATGAATCATAAAATCCTGTGGAATTTGAATAGGATTTAGTAAACTAAAAGAAGGAAGAAGAAAAACAAAGATATGGTAAACCAGAAGTAGGAAGAAGAAAAAAAGGATATGGTACACCAAAAGTAGATGGAGAATAAAAAGGAACTAGTAAACTAGAAGTAGGTGAAAAGTAAAAATAATTTCATATATCAGATGTAGGCAAGGGATAAAATAGGGCTGATGAATTGAAGACCTCCTCCTATTAATTATAGGTGCTCATATTTTGATAGAGTATATTTTTATGGAAAAAGTGTAGGGCACAAAGTTAATGAAAGTAGAATTCCAAAAAGGAGTTATGTTTTTAATGAAAGATTTTATCATTGCAATAAGTTTGGGCATAAGGTAGTTTAGTACATAAATAGAGTGAATTTTAAGAAATTTAGTAGACTAAATGTGAATATAAATGTTAATAAATTCAATTGATACTTCTATGGTTGCAATGGATATGGACACATAAAGGTTGAATGTAGCATAAATATCAATGTCAGAAATAATGAAACTGCAAAAATAAAAATGGATAGTCTGGTTTTCTATTACTATAATTGATGTAGGAGAATCCTTGGTTGATTGGAAATCTTGCATCACCTAAAATATTTCCCTTTCAATTTGTTCTTAGTTAGAAATTATGTGTTTCTTGTTGTGTTCCTTGGTTTTAGATCATCTATTTATGCGAGCTTGATGGTTGGTTTTGGACATCATGTTTTGCCTATGTCTGGGTCTGCACCTCATTTGGATACTTAACTATGGAGATATTAAATATTATTTGCAAGTTCTATGTTTTCTTTGTGTTCTAATGATCAATTGTATTTTTCAACCATGTGAAACAATTCCTAATCATGGAAGCTTGGTGACTCATCTCCCAATGTCCTTGGATCTTTGGTCGATGTCTCTCTTGGATCACACATCAATTCTATATTTGGCTTTGAGATCTTTATGATTTTGGTCCTTACCTATATTGTTTTTTTTTTGTTTTTTTTCTTATTCTTGGAAAATGTAATTAATCTAGCCGACATATGTGTTGCGAGGCTCTATATATTAAGGCTCTTGATCTTGTTTAGAAAAGGGGAGTGATTAAGGAAGATAAAATTGGGACGTTATCATTAGGGTTTAGTTGTGATTTCTGTTATAATCAGGCATGTATGTTTAATGTTTGTAATCTCCATGTTGCAGGCCAATGTGATCTAAACACTTGATTCTATGATAATGCAACAATCTATTATAACATTTTGATTGTCTAATTGTGTTTATGAGCTTGTTTTTTTCCACGATGTTGACTCTTGCTTCATTGGTGGACCATATCCATTGGGGAAAATCCTTCCATGAATGCATCATATCATTTATTGATGTTCCTATGTTAGCAATCAAGTTCCTTAGATTATGAAATCATAGTTGTGTTTGTTGAGGGGTGGCAGAGTGAGTATGGCCTGCAATTGTAGAGGAATTGTACTAGGGAATCACTGAGGATATTGTTGATGGTTGAGAACTTGTTCGGGAGTATTGGAAGAATACCAAGGGTGATCATATCTCCAAGTTGGAGGAAGGCTACAAGTGTTTCTAGGATAGATCATTGAGTGAGAGGAAATTAGCACCTTGTAATCAGATTGCCAAAGCTGAGGCAGTTTCACCTAAGGATTGAGAAGATGTCACGTAGAAGGATAAACCCTAGAAGGCTAGAATAAATTATGGAGGACTTCAGAAATGAAATGAGAAGTGAGATCATAAATGTGTTTATTAGATTGCGAAGGAATCCTAAGACTGAAGAGGAAGATGAGGAAGTTTCTAAAGATCTTGAGTCGGTAGATGTTGAGATCCCTGCAGATGAATAAAGATTGTTGAGGAATATGGCACAAGTAAGTAAAATTCATAGGATGGATGTTTCTACTTTCATTGGTTCATTTCATCCTAAGGATTTGATATATTGGATTAATGAACAAGAAGATTAATTTGACATTGAAGATATCAGAGATCAATAGAAAGTTAGGTTAGCATAGACTAAGTTGAGGGGTCATCTTGCCTTATGGTGGAAGAATTGCAGAAAGATAAAGAGGAACATGGTTAACATAAAATCACTATATGGAAGGTGATGGTTGCTAGGTTGAAGGCTAAATTCACTCTTGAAGATTATGAATTGTAATTGTTCAAGAAGTTGTATAACTTGAAGCAGAAAGACATGGGTGTGAAGGAATATGCCAAAGAGTTCTACAAGATGAAAATCAGATCTAGGGCTGAGAGGTATCTAAGGAGAAGATGGCTAGGTATATTAATGGTATGAGATTTAATATTCAGGATGAGTTAAGTATGTTGAAGATTTCTATAGTTGAGGATGCTTATCAGTATGCATTGAGGGTAGAAGATAAGTTGAAGAGGAGTTTGAGTAACCCTATATGAAAAGAGAAGTAAGAAAGTAGCAATGGTAAATAAATAAAACCATTGAGGTGGAACCTGATAAAAAGAAACTTAGGAGAGAGAATGGTGGCAAATAATTCAAGGGCTCTTGTTAGAAATGTGGTGGTATAAGACATAGATATTTCTAATGTTTTCAAAGATCTAGCAAGATTGTGGGAAAGTATAATATTGTGGCACATGAGGAGAGAGCTACTGATGAACATGAGGAAAATATGGCAGAACTTGAGATGGGATAATCCCTAATGCTTAGGAGAGGCATTTTGAGTAAGAAGGAAGTTGAGCCTATACGAAGGAGGAATTTGTTTAGGACTGTCTGCAAATAAGGAGGTAAATGTTGTAAGTTTGTTATGGACTATGGTAGTACTAATAATTTGGTCAATGCAGAATCTTTGATTGAAGAGGTTTAAATATCCTTATCCTTATGGGATAAGCTGGTTTTTGGATGAACACATGGTAGATGTGAAAGATTAGTTTTTGGTCAAATTTAATTTAGGACCTTAAAAAGATGAGGTGTTGTGTGATGTTGTATCTATGAGTGTTTTTCATGTTTTATTGGGAATACCTTGTCAATTTAATAGGGGATCTATTCATGATTGAAGAAGAAAATTTGTCACAATAGAGAAGGATGGATATAAGTTTACTTTGGTACCTTTGAAGGAGGCAAAGGGGAGAAGTGCAAGGAACCTAAGCTTGGTAAAGATTTTCTATTCATAGAAACTAAATGCAACCGTTGGTATGGATCTGAAAAAGGATCTTGAAGGTATATCATAGAAAAAGTTGGTATCAGACTATATGAAGAGTAAAATGAAGAAGAAAAAGATATTTGTTGTTGATTAAATGAAGGCTTGTAGAAGATGTAATTTAGTCTTGTGAAAGAAAGGACGTAGTGGTTAGAGTTCTAATGTTGATAGGAGGTATGAAAAAATGAGTACAGAGAAATGTAAGCTAATGGATCTAACAGAGACAAGAGTAGAAGTGTAGAAATAGAGAGATGTAGATAAAGAGGATCAAGAATGAGCATGGGACTTATGTCCCAAATCTTGTCAAATGTTCATAAGTTACTCTTATGGAACATTTTATTCTCACTAGAGGTGTTTGATGTAGGAGTATCCTTTGCTCATTGGCAATCTTGCATCACCCAAAAATATTTTCCTTTCAGTTTGTTCTTAGTTAGCAGTTCTATGTTTGTTGTTGTGCTCCTTAGTTTTAGATTATTTGTTGTTGTGAACCTGATGGTTGGTTATGTACATCATTTTTTACCTATGTATGGATTTTTACCTCATTTGGATACTTCACTATGGATATATTAAATATTCTTGGTCATTCATGTGTGTTCTTCATGTTATAATAGTCAGTTGGTGTTTATTGATCATGTAGAGCAAATCCTGATTGAAAAAGATTGGTGACTCATCTCCCAATGTTCTTGGATCTTTGGTTGATGTATCTCTAAGATCACATGTAAATTCTATATCTTGGAAATGATATCTTTATGATTTTGGTCCTAACCTATATTGATGTTTTATATTTTCTTATTCTTGGAAAATGTAATTGATCTGGCCGACATATGAGTTGTGAGGCTCTATATATTGAGGCTCTTGATCTTGTTTATAAAAGGGGAGTGAATAAGGAAGACAACCTTGGGAGGTCAAGATTAGGGTTTATTTGTATTTTCTATTGTAATCAGGCATGTGTGTTGAAATTTTGTAATTTGCATGTTGCGTGTCATTGTGATTTAAATAATTGATTCTATGATAACATGTTGATTGTATATTGTTGTTTCTAAGTTGGTTGTTTCTTTTGTGTTATCTTGATGCATGGTTGGACCATCTCCATTCATAAAAATCCTTCCATGACTGTGTTAATAACATGATAAGATATATTTCAATATTTTTCAAAATCATGAATAAACAAAATGATGGGTCGATGATTGTAGAAGACTCAAAAAAAGAACAAGACTTATTTGAAGAGGAGTGTAGAAGGTGCATCTGATGGTGATTTGACATCCATTCTAGATGTTGTTTCCTTCTTAATTAAATGACTCAAACTATTGTTTCTGAGGGGGAGCTTTCATATCAATTTATTTCCTCCCT
The DNA here is from genome assembly GCA_018584345.1 of Thuja plicata. Taxonomy (NCBI): domain Eukaryota; kingdom Viridiplantae; phylum Streptophyta; class Pinopsida; order Cupressales; family Cupressaceae; genus Thuja; species Thuja plicata. The sequence continues at coordinate 186,213 of MU227743.1, forward strand.
CAAGGCTAGATGGTTAATACCTTCTCAGCATCGAAATGCGGAGTGAAGGATTTTTTGGAGGTAAGGTTTGTGTTTTTTGGTAAAGAAAGGTGATTGTATAGTTCTATAAATGGTACATTAATTGTTTTTTATTTCAAAGATTTTTCATATTGAGTTTTGATCAAATGTGGATTAGATAAATGTTATCCATTTGGATAGCTTGAATAATAGTGTTGCTGACTATAGCCCTTAAACATAAATCATTTCTCTCTTTCTTATTTCTCTCTCTCTCTTACCCCCTCTCTCACTATTTTCCTCTCTCCCCATCTCCCTCCCTCACTCTCTCTCTCTTCCTTTCCCCTTCTCTATTTCCCTCTCTTACACTCTCTCCCTCTTTCCCTTCTCTCAATATTTCCTACCTCTCCCAAACCTCTCCCCATCTCTCTCTCATATAATTTGGAGATGTGTAACGTTGATTTGGTTCTTATTCACCATTATCATTTCCAATTCCTTCATATTCAATCAGTGGATTGTTATTTCCAATGTCTACACTTCCATTGTCAACATCTACATGTTCATCTTCAAATCCTACATTTTCATCTACAATCCATACATTATCATTTTCAAAATTATTATCATAAATCATTTCAAATTCATGTTCATCTTCACTTGAAACCACATTCAAGAGTGGGGCTATGGCCTGATCTTCATTAATATTTAACATACCTTGTATCTTGTTCTTATACCCAACCCTATCTCTCCCTATCTCTCTCTCTCCCTCTCCCTCTCTCATTATGTTAAAATATAGAAGAATAATTTATCTAAGTAATTAACGAGTAGGTTTGATTAAGCTAGTGTGGTTTTCATTAATGTCAACTTGATTTTGTTGTTTTCATTAGTGATTTATTTCTATTAAACCAATATTGAGTACATTACTCTGCATGCTCTATATGCTGAGATTATATTTTTGAGTTTTTTGCACGTTATTGATGATAATTTGAAGATGCTTGTTTAAACTTTTTTGGCTTGGAATGAAGTAAAATGGTACTATTGACATTTTTCTGTGTGTAAATGTGACTGATAGTGGTCTCTACATGAAAGGCATTCTTTGCATTTCTTAGCATGATAATTTCTGATGGTGTATTTCTAGAAATGAGTTATTAATATTCTTATCTTTATTCATTTTAGTTGGCATGAGACTTTTGGCTTTAGAGATTTGGTTTGAAAGTTTGATGGTGTTCTACTCTAGATTAGGTTGACCTCAGGTGTTTACACATCAATTATTTGTCTCAATGGATGCAATATGGAATGTAACATGTATAATATTATTTTTAGTCTTAGCTATGGCATGCTCTAGTCTACTTCTCATTCCTCCCTACCAAGGCAATGTTTAGTGTCGACCTAATTGAAATTAAACTCTTATAATTATTGGTTGTCAGTGGGAGACTTCAAAACTAAAGGATTGATATAAATAAAGATAAACTATGATGGGGTAAGGTGTGTAATTCATGTATGCTAGTGTGAATTTTATGCAAGTGTGCACTTATGTGAAGAGGATTATGATAAAATATTTGTCTCCTGGTATGTTTAAGATGTTGTAAAGTGTGATTAAGGATAGTGGGAATAATAAAGTGTTAGCTATCAGAGGCATTGAATAGATGCTTAGTTTTTGAGTAATTATTGTGAATCAGTAAGGATCCATTCTATTTTATCCTTCTTATTCTAAGTAGTGAGACTTCCTATGGTATTGATAATTATTCTGATAGTGATCCCTCTTGGTAGTGAGCCTTTCTTTGTCAAACTCACATTACCTCATGTCACCCTAATAGGTGCTCTTATATTGTAGAATAATTGTCTCTATTGTTTTTCCCTTGACAAGGATTTCCACATAAATTTAGTGTCTTATGTGTTTGATGGTTGCTATTATTTTCATCTCTATATCTTCTACAATTAAGGATTAATGTGTACTTAGAGAAATTGATTAAAGTTTTTAGACATTTTAAAAGTATTTGGACAACTGATTAACCACCACCCCCTTTATTTCTCTTTCATATTCAATAATTGGTGTTAGAATCATGGTTCCTTGGAAAATAGATTAACCTCTTAAGGAGATCCTAATGGAACACAAACTAACACTCTCTATGTTTTATGTATTTGACTATGCACATTGGAACGTGCAGATGTGAGGATATTTGGTGTCTCTCAATTATAGGACTTGGAAGACTATGGAAATTCAATATGTGAAACATGCAAATGGACTGAATAATCTAAATCAGATTTAAGAATATGAAAATACTAAAAGTGAATAGTCTGCAATCTTTAGTACTCTGACTAAAAAAGAACTGACAAAAGTTGTATATTTGGAGACTACTTATGAGGTTTGGGAAAATTATAAAGTACCTATAAATTATATGACATGGTCAAACAAGATAAGATGCATAATGATAAACCTAAGTATAAATATTTGTGAATGGAAAAAGAAGATATAATAATTACCTACCTACATAAGATTGATGATGTGGTAAATGAGATCAAAAGTCTTTGTGACACTTTGGAAGCAAATGATTTGGTGCAAAAGGTACTCAGAACTCTTACTAAAGATTATAGCTCTAAATTATGTGCTATTGAAGAAAATCAAAATTTGAATAAATATTCTAGAGAGAAGATATATGGATCTTTTCTTACTTTTGAAATGAGGGAATTCGGTTTTATCGACAAAAATAGATATTGCTTTCAAGGCTACCAAACTTACAAAAGTAGGGGGATCTAATAAATAATATTTTTATTGAGATAAAGGAAAATTATGTAAGAAGAAAGAAGAAGGGAACCATGAAATACAAAGGTAAGTTACCTTTTAAATGTTTTCACTATGGAAATATAGGTCATTATGCATCTAGGTGTCCTGATAGAATTACAAAATAAAAGAAGAATGAAAGTAAAGAAAAATTCAATAGAAATTATTATTATGTTAGAGAATATGCTAGTATTTCTAATGATGAACCTGATTATGATGAAGATTATCAATTTATATTTTTAGCAATAAAAGAAGAACCTCATTTTGTTAATATTTTTATTTCTCCAGAAGTAGAATCTAAGGTTACGGATACTTTGAATTATGTTTTACATGTTAGAAGAAACAAATATTAATGGCTCATTGATAGTAGATGTTCCAATCATATGACTAGTGATAAAAGTATGTTTGTGAAACTTGAAAAATGTGATGGAGGATGTGTTACTTTTGGTGGTGATCAAGGAGGTAGAATACTTTGAATTGATTCTATAATTTTTTAGAGCACGCACAATATTGACAATGTTTGTTATGTTAAGGCATTGAATCATAAAATATTGAGTGTTGGATAGATGTGTGAGAGTGTATATAATGTAGTATTCCAAGAAGATGGTTGTGAGATAAGGAAGAAAACCAAAACTATAATTTCTACTAGAAAGGAGATTGGAGAAAACATGTACTATTTAAAGATAGCTAGTGGATACTACTTGATATCTGAGACCAATGAAACTTGGTTGTGGCATCTAAGGATCCTTCATATCAATTTTGACAAGATTATAAATATAAATTTATTTTAACCTATGAGATATTTTCTAAATATTAAAAGGCCTACTAATAGTGCTTGCAAAGAATGTCAAGTTGGAAAATAATAAAGGAGATCTTTCAAGGCTAAAGAATAATTTATTACTAGAATGTTGGAGGTAGTATGCACTGACCTATGCGGACCTACCAAAATAAGAATTTTGAAAGGTGAAAGGTACATTATGCTTTCAATTGTTGATTCCTCTAGAATGACATGAGTTGCTTTCTTAAGTGGAAAATCTGAAGCTTTAAAAGGGTTCAAGATATTTAAGGCTGTAGTTGAGAATGAGGCAGATAGAAGAAGCAAATGTTTGAGATTCGACAAAGGAGGAGAGTTTATATTTTAGATGAGTTTAACTTTTTTGTGATAATCATGAAATTAGGAGACATGTTTCTACTCCTAGAACACTACAACAGAATAGAGTGACTAATAGAATGAATAGAACAATACAAGAAGCATCAAGACCCATGATCAAGGGAAAAAATCTATTGAAAATCTACTAGAAAGAGGCAATACTTACTATATCTTACATGTTGAATAGAGTTCAAATCAAGAAGAATCTCAGGAAGACATCATATAAGGTTTGGTTTGAAAGAACACCTTTGGAGAAATATTTTGAAGTAAATTTGTATCAAAAGAGATGAAGAAAATCATGGAAAGTTTTATACCAGAGCATATGAAGGAATATTTATAGGATGCTATACTAAAATAAAAGCTTACAAATATTACAGAAAAAGACTTATAAGAATAGTTGAAAGAGAAAATGTGAAATATAATGAATAAATTAAAAAGAATGCAGAGATAGAGGTTGGCTATGAATCAAATAAATCTACCGGAAAACAAGAAGAAGAGAATACATAATAGAATGATGTGGAGGTTTCTCAAAAAATTGCTCATAAAACTCCTAGATATATGTAGAATAATCATTCAAAAAATAAGATAATTGGAGATAATAATAGAGGAGTGATGACAAGAAGTAAATTTGTTGAATAATAAGTCAATCTATGTTTAATTTTTTAAGTTGAACCAAAGACTGTAAAAGAAGCCTGCAGTGATTTGAATTAGATGATGGCTATGAAAAAAGAGTTCAATTAGAATGAGAAGAATTAGACTTGGGAATTGGTCCCAAGATGGGAAAATATGAATGTAATTAGAACAAAATGAGTTATTTTGGAACAAGATAGATGAATTTGGACACATAGTGAGGAACAAAGATAGACTTGTATGAAAAGGATTCATACAACTAGAAGTAATTGAATTTGAAGAGACTTATGCTCCTATGGAAAGAATGGAGCATATCATAATATTTTTGGCATTTGAAATACATAGGGACTTTAAAGTATATCAGATGATGTAAAATTGACATTCCTTAATGGAGAAATAAAAGAAGAAGTGCACATAGAACAAATAGAAGGCTTCAAGTTATTAGATATTCCAAACATTTTATGTAAATTAAAAAAAGAATTATATGGACTAAAACAATCTCCTAGAGCTTGGTATGCAAGGCTTCATAGTTATCTATTGAGGCAAGGATTTCAAAAAGGTACAACTAACAATAATCTTTACTTTAAATTTTATTCAAATGATATATTGATTATAGTTGTTTATGTGGATGACATAATCTTTTGAGGAAATCATGGTCTATATAAAATATTAACTGAGGAAATAGAAAAAAGAGTTTGAAATGTCCATGATTGGAAAAATGAATTTATTTCTGAGCTTGCAAGTTAATCATAAAATTGAAGGTAACTTCTTTTCACAATCGAAGTATGTCAAATAAATGTTGAAAAAGTTTGGGATAGATAATATTGAACCAGTATGCAAACATATGGTTATTGGTTGTAAGTTAAGTAAAGATGATGAATCTCCTAAGGCTAATAAAATAAAATATAGATTGATGATTGGAGAATTGTTATATCTGACTGCTACCAAATTGGATATCATACATGATATTTTTCTTGTAGCTATATTTTAGCAAGATCCTGGAGAATCTCATATTGCAAGAGTAAAGAGGATTTTTAGATATTTGAGAGGAACTAAAGACTTTAGACTATGGTACCCAAGAAAATAATACTTTACTTTGATGGCTTATACAGATGTTAAATGGAGTGGTTGTGTATATGAAATTAAGAAGTGGAGGCACATTTTTCCTTGGACCTAGACTGGTTTCTTAGTCAAATAAGAAATGAGACTCTATGTCTCTATCTACTATTGAGTTGAATATATTTGTGTTGCTTCATTTCACACTCAAATATTCTAGATGAAATAAACTTTGAAGGACATTGGAATAATTTTGCATGAACCTATCTTCATTCTATGTGACAATACAAGTGCAATAAAATTTCAAAGAATTCAGTGTTGCATTCAAGGAAAAAATATATTTCAATCATGTATTACTTTTTTAGAGAAAATTTTTGGAAAATGAGGTAGAACTTGACTAAGTACCTACGAGAACAAGTTGTTGATGTTGGATATTTGCTTCTATGCAAATTGTTGATTGTATATTTGTCATTGATGACAACATATAATATACAGAGGTGTCCTATATGCAATCATTAGTACAGATGTTTGGGAGCCTTTCGTATTTATTTATATGGTGTACACATGTTCTAGTTTCTATGTGTATTTATGTGAATTTAGATAAGCAGTTACAGTGGAATTAGGTTAATCTATTTTGATAGTTACAGTGTCTGAAGATTATCTATGAAGAACCAACGTAATTACATTATTTCTTGAGTTACGCCTATCTTTGGGATATGCATGTTTGTATTCATGTTTAGTTATGAGTTAAAAATAATTATCTAAAGGGGTTAAATGTGTTCTAACAAAAGTGGGATGATTGAGTCAATTTGGTAGAGCTAATTATGTGAGGCATTGTGTCTATTCAGTTTGAGTTGCATGGTTCTAATCAGGTTGCATGCTTCATTTGGCCAACTAAATAATTATTGAAGAGACTCCTAAAGCTGACTAAGATCACATCTTTTGGGGAAGATACTTATAGTAGTTCATTTGATGAATGCTAAGTGTGAATGAGAAGAGGAGAGACAAAAAAAGTACAGAATAGAATGTTCATTTTTTTGGGATAATAAAGACATTTCATTCATCAAGAAAATATCTATGTGAAGAAGAAGTGAAAGCATACAATACAGCGGAACTGATCAAGACAGCGGGTCTACTCAAACAGTTCATTTATCATATATAGTGCATATATGTCTTACTAAAGGTTGCAGCCTTCATCATTTTAGTAGTGAGCTTTTTGGCCAGTGAGTCCTGACCCCTAATAGGGTTATTTGTAAAAGAATCCTAATAGGGTATGACCCTTAACCAGGTCACTATACTTATTGCATTGTAAAAATCAACTCCTAACAAGGTTGCAAGATCTTCTAATAGGGATAATTATACTCAAGTACAGTTCTTTGTGGGTTCTAATTCCCACCGGGGTTTTTACCTATTTGGTTTCCCCATAACCAAAATTGTTGTGTTCTATCTTGTGTTATCTGAATGTGTTAATGCTTAATGTTATTCTGTAATTAATTGGAGAAAATAATTAAACTAGTTGATAACTGATTCACCTCCCCCCCCCCTCTCAGTTATCCCTTGGGACTATTCCAACAATTGGTATCAGAGCCAAGTTCCTTGGAAAGAAAGCCTAATAGCTTAAGGTAGATCAAATGGTGTACTTCAGGAAAGAGAGCCCTAAGTTTGATGGAGAGAACTATCTTGAATGGAAGAACAAAATGATAACACATCTTCAGTGCGTTGGTTTTGAGATCTATGAGATTTATACTCATGAAATTGATGTTCCCACCTTGAAAGACATTGCAGAAGAAGACTCCACAAATTAAAAAAAAGAAGTATTCACTCAAAATGCAATTTCTTAGGAGGCCCTAATCAGTACCCTATCTGACAGTGAATTTTCTAAGATTAAGAACGCAGAAAAAACATATTCAATCTACAAATACTTAGAAGATATGTTTGAAGGAGACATCCAAGCAAAGAATGCATGCAGAATGAAGCAGTATCAAGTATCGGGAAAAATAGTGGAGAAATTTTAGAGGATGATATAATGGAAAAACTGATGACCACATTGATAGAAAATTATGAAAGCGAGATTAAAATTTTGGATGAAATCATGCAATTATCAAAGGACTTCAAAAGAGAAACCCTGATCAGCAAAATATCTGCATTTGAGATATCAATATTGAAGACAGAACCTAAAATGGAAACAACCTTCAAAGCCTCAATCTATGGTAAGAAATATTTAAGCAACACTAATAATAATGAGAAGGAAGAAATTGATACTGAACTAGAAGAAATCATTGCTATGATTGCTAAGAAGGAAAGAAAAGGTAAAGGGAATATGAAGGAAAGCTACCAATCAAATTTTTTTCATGCAACAAAGTTGGCCACTTTGCATCCAAGTGTCCTACAAGAGTCAATAAGTTTAGATTAGATTACAAGCCCAAATACACTAAGGAATGCTATCATGCTACAGATGGTGTTTAATGATGATGATTCAGGAGAAGATGAAATAGGATATGTTGCCATTAAAGACATTGATAAAATGCTTGAGGAGATGGACATTGAAGATGAAAAAGAAGCACAAGATTTAGCATTAGTTCTCAAAGTAGACATCAGAATAGACTAGAACACAGACAACGGGTGTTCACATCACATGATAGGTGACAAAGATAGATTTGTACATCTAGATAAGTACAAAGGTGGCATGGTTAGATTTGGATATAAAACTCCCAAACCTATCATAGGAAGAGGATCTATCACCTTGGATGGAAAGAACAAGACAGATGATGCTCTTTATGTTGATGGTTTGCATCATAACCTACCAAGTGTTGGACAACTATTAGATAAAGGATATCAGTTTAAATTCAAGAAAAACAAATGTATTATCAACAACAAAGAAGGAGACATGATTGCATCAGGCTCAAATACCAAAGGTAATTTCTTTCAACTCAACTCTGAAGTAATTTTTTTTGTTTCAAAGGTGTATGATAGTTGGCTATGGTACAAGAGACTTTGTCATATCAATTTTGAAAACATACTAAAGATAAGTAATGTAAAGGAAGTAAGAGACCTTCCAAGTATTGCAAGACCAACTGATACTATGTGTAGGGAATGTGTGATGGGGAAGCATGTGAGGACCTCATTCAGGAGTAAACACAACTCTACAGAGAACAAATTAGATTTGATACATACAGACCTATGTGGACCTACTCAAACAAGAACATACTATGGAGAGAGGTATTTCATTTTGTTTGTTGATGATTTCTCAAGGATGATGTGGGTTGCATTCTTAAAAGACAAATCTAAAGCTTTTGAGAAGTTCAAAGTATTCAAATCTAAGGTTGAAAATGAATCTGGATTAAAGATAAAATGTCTGAGATCTTATAGAGGAGGAGAATTCACCTCTGAGCAATTTTATGACTACTGCGAAGAACATGGAATCAAAAGATAGTTAAGTGCACCTAGAACCCCTCATTAGAATGGGATTGTAGAAAGAAGGAATAGGATAATACTTTACACAGTGCACACTATCACGACTGAAGGAAAGGTTTCCCATACCTATTGGAGAGATGCGATCAATACAGCAGTCTATACAATGAATTGAATCTAGTTAAGGCCAGGCGGAGATAAGACACCTTATGAACTTTGGTTTGGTAATGTACCTACTGTAAAATACTTCAGAATCTTTGGAAGCAAGTGCTACATCAAGAGAGATGATAGTATTGGCAATTTTTATGCTAGAAGTGATGAAGGTATTTTTCTTGGTTACTCTACGAAAAGCAAAGCCTATAGATGTTTTAATATAAGATTGAAGAAGATCATTGAAAGTACTCATGTGAAGATTGATGAGAAGTTTATGATTTAAGAAAGATACTATGAATGTGCTCCCATGATTGAAGATGAACCCAGACCTATTAGTAAGGACATAATTATTGAAGAAATGTTTGACTGTATTGATGTTTCATGCAACAATCCTGAACCAAGTCAAGAAGAATCACAGATTACAGATGAGAGTGTCACTCATAAAAACTCAAAATACACATCCAAATACCACTCTAAGGAAGACATCATTGGAGATCAAAGTGCTAAATTCTTGACAAGATCTAGAGAAAAAGGATCAACCATTGATGAAGAGGTATGCTTACTTTCTCAGATTGAACCTTCAAGTGTTGAATATGCATGCAATGATTAAAATTGGAAAAGTGCTATGCAAGAAGAATTGGATCAGATAATCAAGAAAGATACATGGGAACTGGTCCCTAGACCTCATGATAAGAATGTGACTAGACCAAAGTGGATATTCAGGAATAAGATGAATGAAGAAGGTATAGTGGTAAGAAACAAAGAAAGACTGGTATGTAAAGGATATGCGCAGAGTGAAGGAATAGACTACACTGATACATTTTCCCCTATGAGAAGACTGGAAGCTATCAAGTTGTTTCTAACCTATGCAAAATTCAAGAACTTTAAAGTATATCAAATGGATGTCAAGTCAACTTTTCTGAATGGTGACTTGAAGGAAGAAGTTTACATAGAACAGCCTGAAGGATTTAACCTATGAGACAAACTAGACATGGTATGCAGACTAATGAAAGCACTTTATGGACTTAAATAGGACCCAAGAGCATGGTATGAGAGAATTGATGGTTACTTAACAAAGATATGATTCAGAAAAGGAGCAGCAGATTGTAACTTATTCATAAGAGAGACAGATGAAGGATTACTACTTGTTATTTTTGTTGATGACATTATCTTTGGAGGTAATGACAAGATTAGTGCAAAATTTTCCAAAGAGATGCAAAGTGAGTTTGAAATGAGCATGATTTGACCTATCAAATATTTTTTGGGATTGAATGTAAAACAAACAGACAAAGGTGTATTTATAAATCAGTCTAAGTATGTGAAGGAAATATTGAAGAATTTCAAAATGGAAGATTGCAAACCAGTAAGCACCCCATGATAATAGGAAGTAGGCTTTCTAAAGATGATGATTCCATAGCAGTTGACAAGATGCTATACAATTCTATGATTGGAAAACTCATATACCTTACTCAATCTAGACTAGATATTTCCAATGCAATTGGCATTGTTGGAAGATTTGCAGCTAAGCCTAAAAAAATCACCTAAAGAAAATAAAAATAATATTTGGATACTTAAAGGGGACTATAGACTATGGTTTATGGTATCCTAAATCAGAAAATATACTTCATGTGTATAAAGATGCAGATTGGGCAGGTTGTGTTGATGAGAGGAAGAGTACCTGAGGAGGAGGAGTATTTCTTGGAGATAGGTTGGTTACTTGGACAAGCAAGAAGAAGAATTGTATCTCTCAGTCGATAGCAGAAGCTCAGTATGTTGTAGCAGCACTGAATTGTTCAACAATGGTTTGGATCAAACAAATGATTAAACACTTTGGTATTTAGATTGATTATCCTATTGTTATCCACTGTGATAACACTAGCACTATCGATATGTCAAAGAACCCTATGATGCACACAAAAACAAAACACATTGAGATCAAATATCACTTTCTAAGAGAAAAACTTGCAGACAGAGAAGTAAAGTTGGATTATGTGAGCACTAAAGAACAGTTAGCAGGTATTTTTACAAAGCCTTTACCAAAATATACTTTATAGTATCTCAGGGAGAAAATGGGAGTAATTCCCTTTCCTGAGTCTGATTAGAATTTGCAGAAAAGAACATCAGTCCTTGGTGACTGATGAATGGTTGACTACTCTACTTCTGGAGTAGTACCTGTGCTTATTTTTGTTTGGCATGCTTTTCTATTGATGTCAAAGGGGGAGTATTAGTAAGGGGGAGCATATACTCTAGGGGAGTATATAGTCATGAAAATAAAAACACAGTCAGAAGAGAAGCAGCAATAAAGAGGAACCCTTGGTGAGGATATTGAGAAGATTGTAACAATAAGGAGGATACTTTGGGTTGATGGTGTTTTTCATATCATATGTTGCCATCAATATTAAAGGGGGAGATTGTTGGAGATTTTCTTCTGTGCAAATTCTTGATTGTATGTTTGTCATTAATGACAACATATAATATACAGAGGTGTCCTATATGAAATCATCAGTACAAGTTTTTGGGAGCCTTGCGTGTTTATTTCCATGGTGTACACATGTTCTAGTTGCTATGTGTATTCATGCAGATTCAAATAAGCAGTTAGAGTGGAGTTATGTTAATCTATTTTAACAGTTACAGTGTCTGAAGATTATCTGTTAAGAGCTGACATAATTACATTGTCTCTTGAGTTGCGCCCATCTTTGAGATATGCGTGTTTGTATTCATTTTTAGTTATGACTTAACAATAATTATCTAAAGGCACTAAATGTGTTCTAAAAGAAGTGGGATGATTGAATCAATTTTGTTGAGCCGACTATGTGAAGCATCACATCTATTCAGTTTGAGTTGTGTGGTTCTAATCAGGTTGCATGCTTGATTTGGCCAACTAAATAAGTATTGAAGGGACTCCTAAAGCTGACTAAGATCACATCTTTTGGGGAAGATACTTATAGTAGTTCATTTGATGAATGCTAAGTGTGAATGAGAAGAGGAGAGACAAAAAAAGTATAGAACATAATGTTCGTTGTTTTGGGATAATAAAGACATTTCATTCATCAAGAAAAGATCTATTTGAAGAAGTGAAAGCATACAATACACTGGAACTGATCAAGATAGCAGGTATTCTCAAACAGTTCATTTATCAGATATAGTGCATATCTATTTTACTAAAGGTTGTAGCCTTCATCATTTTAGCAGTGAGCTTTTTGGACACTGAGTCCTCACCCCTAATAGGGTTATTTTTAAAAGATTCCTAACAGGGTCTGACCCTTAACTAGGTCACTGTACTTATTGCATTGTAAAGATCAACTTCTAACATGGTTGCAATATCTTCTAGCAGGGATAATTATACTCAAGTATAGTTCTTTGTAGGTGCTAATTCCCACCGGGATTTTTACCTATTTAGTTTCCCCGTAACCAAAATTGTTGTGTTCTATCTTCTGTTATCTGAATTTGTTAATGCTTGATGTCATTATGTAATTAATTGGAGAAAAGAATTAAACTAGCTAATAACTGATTCACCCCCCTCCCCTCTCATTTATCCCTTGGGACTATTCCAATAGTTGATATCTTTATAACCAAGGCACTACTTAAGGATACTTTTGAGTATCTCATAGACAATTTAGGGGTGATGACTAAATACATATGGATGTGCATTAGTATAGTAAACTTCATGCATATTGTTTTTCCTCGACTAATGATGATGCCTACCTCTTAGGGGGAAATATGGACTGTTGTAATCTAAATTCATATGGATATGTGGAGGATCATGGTATACCAAGCTATGGCCTTAATTGGCAATGAAAAATTAGAAAATTGGGGTTAGTCAACTTGACGTAAAAAGTTAAACATCTTATTAACCTTATGTGAAAAATTTGTAACAATAGGATCTATAGGAAAATGAATTTAGTTTCTAAACTAATAGCCCTTTTCTAAAATAAATTATTGTAGTTGCTGAAAATTTTAGATTTCAATGTAGTAGTACAAAAATTTCAAGAAAAATATAAAAAGTACATGTATCTCTGACCACCTTAATCACAATCAAATGGTGATATCTTTTCACGAGATTATAAATATAAGTAGTAGAGTCGTGCTCGGATGTGACACATATTTTTGTGTATTTTTTCCCTACTAAATAATTAATTTTGATTTTTTGGCTACAACTTTTTAAGAATAAAAAAATCCCATGTCTGACCACCTTAACTAATTCTAGACTTTACAAAATTGAAAACTTTTTTTTTTCTTATACTAGACAAAACATAGAATGTGACACATGTTTCAGATTTAAAAAAGGTTAAACCATTTGAAAGCTATAGTTTTTTTTCAACCAGTCTATCAATCAAGAATTTAGAGGTAACTCAATTTGGTGTAGGAGCACCTAAGCTAATCCTCAATTCTAGCTATATTTGGCTTGTACTAAACTTATCCAAGTTAGTAGAGTTTGGATTTGACCTAAGAAGGTCTTGCATGTGTGTACCTAGGTGGATTTCAATAGGATCAATCCATCCTAGATGTTTATGATTTATTAGTGGTGTTGAGCATCATTTTTACACAATTCAACGGCTAGGATCTCAAGATTTGATTTCCTCTCTTGAAGGAATAACAAAGTTATTCCCAAGGTTCTCTGGGGTCAGGTCACAACCTGCTTGGTTACTTAGTTGAAGATAAATGTGAATTTTCATGAGGAGGCCTTTTCTAGTACATTTAAGACATCAAACTGTAAAACAACTTTAGTACTTTTTTTCTTTTTTCTGATTTAACAAAGTTTGGTGTTTTAACAAAAGATGCAATTTTGTGTTTTCAAGATGATTACTTTCAAAATTATGATAGAATTTAAATGAGTAGGGTAACAAGAAAATAAATGAACTTATTAAACATGAAATCCTAACGTACATAAAATTTTGTTGATCTTCACTTGCGAATTGAATGATGGAGAGATTTGGAACAAACCCACGAAGTATAAATAAGACGATGTCACAATTATATACTCGATGGATGCAATCGTTTGGAGAGAAAATGTATTCACTCGTGCAAGATTTTAAAAACCTATCAAATCATGAAGCTACCAAGGCATGGAACACACAAGATGGATTTATTGTAAGTCCTAATGAATGATCTCTTCCACACATTCATCACAACAAGGTAGATAGATAACAAGAAACTCCAACTAAAAGAAACATAGATTTGAAACACAATAAACAATTGGATCTTTGAAAATAATGAACAAGCATTCACAAATTCATCACTTTCGCATAGATAGAAGAAATTTCACACCATGAATGACACACCAAATTGTAGATTTTATTGCATTAGGAATCCCCCTTATTACATTGCTTTTGATTACAATACATAGAGTTTCAATCTACAAACTCTGAATGTCAAAATTAGGGCATCAGAGAGTCTAAATTTATGAAAATAAACTAAAACTAAAAATTTTCTAAAAGAAAACAATTGCTAACTAACACTAAGAAACTTGCATGGATTTTTAATCCATTTACAATCTGTTTTTCCACCCAAAAAGGATCAAACTTGTCAAGAAAAGAGAGAGAAAGAAGATAGGGTTTCTCTGCATGCAACTAAAGTCTTCTTCTCGATCTTGGAGTTCTCCATGGAATCTTCATCTGGGTTTCTCTCTATGATGGGAACTTATAAAGGACCCTTATTCCTTCAAAAATGAACTCTAGTTTGGCACCCATCTGATCTAGTGTTCAAAATCCATTCAAAAAAGTGATCTCACTAGAAACACCCAGATTTTTGGACCCCGACCTCTCCTCCAAATTTTTTTAGTGCCCAAAAAATGCTAAGTGTCAACACAAAATTATGGAGGCCCAAAATTTTTGGCCCTTTTGAAATCCAAAAGGTTGAAAAGGCCGAAAGGATGAAAATTTGGGAAGGCCAAAAGGCTGAAAGGATGAAATACTGAAAGGCCGAAAGGTCAAACTTAGCCTTGGAGAAAATTATGAGGTGTGAAAATTTTCATTTTCAAAACTACTGAAGAGGCATAAAGAGTCAATTGGAAAGACTTCTAGATGTGCATCCCGAAGCCTTTGTATTATCTCCCATACTTCTTCATAATATATCTCTTTCCTCTTTACTTTATTGACCCTTCATTCTTGCTTCTCCCTGAATATTGTCAATTCAAAAGAAAATAACTTGATCTCCTCTTCATGTTCTGACATCACCTACATGTCTTCCCTGGAGTAGAATAATTGTTTTAAGGCCTCTTTTGTGTAGACCTCTTCCAAAATATATCTGAACTATTGAACCACCTCTTTTGATGGACATAATATCTTCTTAGATTGGTCCCGGTATAAGTCAAATCTAATCCCTATGAAGAAACCATCTATCTCTTTCACCCATTCCCTGAACTCCTCATATTTTTCCAATATGTGGGCTCGACACTCTTTGTAAACCTTAATTGTCTTGGTTATGCATTTGATATAGGTTTCAAATTTGTCTAAATTGTCACCCTCATATATATTCACTAGGATCTGGAAGCGTTTCTTCTCAATTATTTTTAGGTCTTGGAGGGCAGCTTTCCATTTTGTTATCTCAGAATCTAAGACACCTTTTTTATCCATCAGATATATCAACTTTTTTGCTTCAACCAAGATGACTCAAAAAGGCTTAAACACTAGTTTGATAGCCTCTTCTCTGTACTATTCAAATTCATTTTTCTAGTCTACACTTTCTTGGATGAAGGAAGCAGTAAAACCTATCGGTAAGTCTGGGGTGGCCCTCTTTTCTAATATGGCCTGTAATGAGGCCTTAAAGAAACTTAGATCAATAGGACCTCCCATTTTATGAATGAACTTTTTCAAATCCTCATTCTTCTTTGGTAATGAATTTATGGTTTCCACGTCCTTGCTCATGAATCCTAGAGCCTGCTTGAGCCCTAAAGCTACCAATGTCTTTCTCACTTCCCTAGTAGGTACACCCAAGTCTAACTCTTCAAGTGTGTAATCTTTGGTAGTCTCTTGTGTTTTATAAGTGATAACAAAAGGAATTTCTACGTGTTCCTTCTAGCAACCCCTAGTGCATTGGCTAACATAGGATATTTTCCTAGCTGGTATGCTGACCTTTGTTCAGTGGAAGACTTGCCCTACAGATTTCATTCTTGTGTCTTCCCCCTCTTCCTCATCAATGTAAGTCCTCTTCCAAGTCATAATCTCTTTATTAAACCTATTAGGTTTACTAAAGGCGGTAAATATCTTATATGGGGCAATGTGTAGGATTAACATCAACTTTTGTGACCCCGAGGTCAATTGTTGCTCTGATTCTTTATCCATTCCCCTCTTATTTATCATCTCCCTCATTCACTTCTTCTACATGACCTTCTCCTTCTCCCCTTCCTTCTCCTCCCATCTCTTCCTCTGGTTCTCTATCTTTTCCATCCTTACCTTGGCCCTCATCCCCCAAAGAACTGATCAAAACTTCTATATTAAAGCCAGTCATGGCCTCCAGTGTGGTTTTAAAAGGTGACACAAATTCTATTCTTATTGACCCCTAAGAAGTTGAGATGAAGCATGGTAGGGGTACTGATGGAGGTGGGTTTGGTGTTGGCACTGTGAGTGGTGGAGTAGGAATAGGTACTATGAGTGGCGGAGTAGGAATAGGAAGATTCGGAATGGGAGGTGGGAGAGTAGAAGTTGAAGGAGGTGGAGTTGGTGTTGGAGTCAGGAGAGAAGGTGGTGGAGTGGGAATTAGAGGTGGGAGAGAGGTTGTTCGAATGAGAACATGAGGTGGTGGATTAGAAGTGGAAATTTCTCTTGTAGCTCTATCACCTGTTATTTTCTAACCTGCTGGGGTATCTTGATTTTCAAGCCCTTGACCTATGTTGGAACTTACCCCTGTGATTGGCATGTTTAGTGTCATATTTGTGAACTAGGTCAAAGGTGGATTGAGAACCACATGCAACTGGAAAAGTGTAGGAGCTCCCATGTCAAACCCTTTTGTCAAATCAGGCGTGTCCTTTTCATGGTCTACAAAGCCTTCTAGGCCTTCAAAATCATATATTGGGAACTCATCTGAGCCTAAGGAATCCAAGGGATTGTCCTTCTCTTTAGGATCTTCTACGTATTTCCTAGAATTCTCATTTTCCTTCCTCTTCTGAGATATTTTCCTTTTGACCATAGTTACATATTCTTCTTCTTCTTATGGCTCCTCTTGTAAGGTTTCTAGTTGTGGAGACATAGAAGCTCTCCTCCTTTTATACGTTTTCTTCCCTTTTTTGGTGATAGGAGGAGATTGGCTAGAAGTGAATGAGCCTTCATCTTTTGGGGCCTATGATGATCCTACTAGAGGATCTATTTATCTATTAATTCTATTTTTTGGAGCTTTGTGCCTCGGATTTGAACCATACTCCACTGCACGTTCATGGCCATAAACTATGCTTGGCTTCTCTGGTGGTGATTTCTATTACTGGGGCACTGTAGACTTCTCCCCATGTTGCTTATCTACCTTCTTGGGTAGATCCATAAATTTCTTCACCACAATTGGATCCATCTTATAATTCCTTTTGATCCATGTTTCGGTTGTTCAGATCACATTCCTAGCTTGGAATTGAATTTCATCATTCTCATCCTTATCAATTTCTGCGTTCATGATGGGCTTGAGGCATATTTTATCCAAAGTGAAAATTTCCTCCAGCACCCTATTTGAGTGATTTTCCCAAACCTTTGGAGGAATTGGGGTCTTCAAGGTCTCCTGTGCAAGGATAAGGGACATCCTGCAATAGTCCCTAATTCTTCCCTCATGATCATCTATATGGTTTACCCAGTGATCTTTAAGGTGTGGTTCATGAATATAAAATTTTACAATAATGTGGTTGTATATACCTATTGGGTCAAACCTGGGCCAGACTATTCTATAAATTTTAAGTGGGCACTCATCCCACTCAAAGGCCAAGGATTTTCAAACCTTCATATCTTGGAGTGTGTAGGGGACTAGAAGAATAGGGAAGTTCCAGCAATGCTTCTTCTTGTTCTTTATACTCATAGGCATCTACGAGTTGCCTCACCATTTCTAAAGTAATCACCCACTTAGATGGGTACTTGGGAAAATTCTATGGGTTTAAAGTAGAACCTTCCACCCAGATATATGTGGATGTTCTAAATTTCATGTAATAGGCCCCAATGGACCTCATCTTGGCAATTTCTTTTTCTAACATCCTCTTCGTGAAGTCACCTTCAATAGCTCGAATGATCACAAAAATGAAAGAATCATTTACTATTTTGTAATTTGGGCTATCCTCTAGCATATTTTCCCTTCTTAGTCATCCCATGATAATCTTCCCGTATGGTTAATAAGTACACTATGTATGTACTCATATAGAATTTTGGGTTATGTCTCACCGTAGTTAGTTGGTCATCCAATATGTCACTGATAATGGTTCCCCAATCAAACTTGGACTTGTGGCCTCTGATCTTCACTATCAGGAGGATCATCCAATCCTCAATTTGGATGGACTGAGATAGTCCATACACTCTACTTAATAATTTTACCACTTCCTGGATGTCATCCTTCAAATACCCCCTCCTGAGGTCTATCTTATCTAACTTGTTTTTTAGAAGTTGTTGCTTGAGGTAATTTTTATTCATGATCTCATATGTTTGTTCACATTTGTTTGTGAACCATCTAAGGCCCTTTCTAACAAAGAATTTGTAGAACTTTTCTATACCCTTATGGAGGTGGAAGACCTCTTCTAGGACATCTGGCCTTATGTCTGGTACTACCTATCCATCTGTGTTTTAGACAACTCTTTAATCTAGAATGTAATGGTTTGAGAGGGTCATGATCAGCTCAGATAAGGAGACAGCCACTGGGTTGGTTGTTGCATTAACTAGGCCTGAAAGGAATAGTGAAGTGCAGTCCTCAGATCTTCCTAGTGGTTGGGAGCATCTTACTAGGAACTCATCCCAGTCCATGTTCCCAATATCGGTGTATTTATTTTCTATGTGTTTATGTCCAATATTTGAAAGGGGGTGATTTCCCTTATAAAGGTACTTCATTGGAGACATTATTCATTTGTTGGGAATTCCTATGAGAAAATTACAAGTATCAATTTTCTATTGAAAATGAAGCTACAAAAATAGGAAAAAAACTGATTTAATCTAGAAAATAGAAGCGAAAAGCCCTTTAAGTAGCCAGAAATGCAGATTTCACACTTTCAGCCTTTTCAGGCTTTCGGATGCCAAAAATTGGGTCAAGGTCTAAAAGGGCCAAAAGTACAGAAGAAACAAGCAATGAGGAAAAAAATCTTTCAGACTTTCAGGGTGCAAAAGTCCAAATAGAATCTTGGACTTTGAAAGTTTGAAATGCGTAGATGGAAGACCAGGCCATTCAGAGTTTCGGTCCTTTCAGCATTTTGGGGATTTTAGACATCTCGGGGGTCCAAAATGCCAATATCACTGAGAAGCTAGCAGGCACTTGGCAACATTTTATAAGGTGGAAGGTTCTTAACCTTTTGGAGGCCGAAAACATGTGACATGGTTGCGAGATGGGAAACCCTAGGGGACAAAATGAAATGGCGAAAAACTAAAAAATTAGAGGGAGCCTCCCCTCATAAGCCCAAGGGCGCAAACCCTAAGGAAATGGGGGGAAGCACATTGGACTGGAAAAAAAACACAAAAAACCTAACCTAACCAGCAGAGGAAAAACAAAATAGGACAGTGAGAAAAACCTACCTTTCAATTGCGAGGGGTGGAGGATGATGAAGGCAAAGAGAACAAAGCCACAAAAGAGTGAGGGGATTAGAATGGAGAGCACGTAGGAGAAAGGAAGACACAAAGGATAGAAAATACAAAGTGAAGAATCACTTAGGGCTCAAGCCCTTATATAGCTCATGGAAGACGTCACCACCTTTCGGTGTTTCAGGGTTTGAAACACTGAAAGGTTCGAAGGTTTGGTCCTTCACCCTTTTTGGTTTTTTCCAAGGCTGAAACACCGAAAGGGTCAAGCTTGGGCCTTTTGGCCATTTCAAAATTTTAGAGGACTCTAGGTCCTCCAAAATTTTGAAAGGGAAAAAAGGCCAAAAATGTTTTGACTTGGCTCAACAGGCCTGTTCAAACACCCGCTTGTGAGGAATCGGGAGAGGGTCAAACTCAAAAAACTAAAAGACACAAAAAGAGAGTGGGGTCCCCATGGTTAGAGGACCAAAATGGGGTGTGTGTTGTGGAAACACAATAAATAGCCCCAAAAAAAAGGAGGAATGACCAATGCATTTCTTTATCATCAAGACTGTTCTGGGTTGTAACTTTGTAGTGGAACAAAAACCAAGAGATGTATGTGTTGACAATATTTCAATGACTTTCAATTCAAAAGTTTCTATTGGTCTCCTAGTGTGTGTTTAGGTGTGTTTACTCCTTGACCTTTGATTGTGTTAACCCAAACATTTTTTAGTTGTTCCCAACCTTCGTCATGCAGACTAGGGTTCCCGAAAAGATTTTTGCTTCCAGTCAAGCATCCATAGCCCTAAAAAATTATTCCTAGAATCCCAAGTATAACCTTACTCTACTCCCAACTAGGCATTCATAGCCCTAGTAGAGGTTGTCATAGTCGCCCTAGTCTTTTTTGTCTGCTAGGCTGTAGCTTCTGCTTAAGAGTTCTTTCCTTTGGGCAGTTCTTATTTTCTTCTTGGCGCGTGAAACTGTATCATCTTAAAATGGAAGCACTTCCATTTTGGTAGGTTTAGCACCCTCATTTAGAAAATTTTCATATTAGATTTTCATTTAGGATGCACATGCACTTGATTTTGCATTTCTAGGTGAAATTAGGGTTAGGGTCCTTTGGGGTCCTCCTTAATCTCCCTTTTTATGAATCCATTTCTAGGTAGAACCTATGTGTTTGCTCTCCTAAATCTTCATCATAATTAATATTTAGCCTTTGTGCCTCTATCCAACATCCTGGTGTGTTTTCTCACCTTCTTGGGTCCCCGGTTGACCTACGAATCCTATAGATTTCCTGAGGAGACCAGCTTGAAACCTCAGGTCTATGTTGAGGTTGATTCTGACCTAGGTTAGAATTGAGGATGACCTTGACCTAGGTCAAGTTCAAGGTCATCCTTGACCTAAGTCAAGGTCAAGGTCAACCTTGACCTCTGTCAGGTGGTGATCCCTGCTTTCAAATCTGGAGCCTATCAAGGTTCTAAAAATTAAAATAGGTCCCCAAATCCAAATACAAAAGTTTTTTCCCTGATATTTGGATAAATACATCCCCTCCTTGGTTGGTGATTTTAATTGGACCATAATTCAAGGTGAAATGTTAATTTGGGTTCCTTGCATTGCCCTAGGAGGTATATATTGAGATCTCTATATAAACACTCTCTTTTGCCTTCATTTGGACATGAAAGAGAATCATAAGATGATATGATGAAATTATGATTATGACATGATGATGATGCAAGAAAGAAAGAGGATGATATAGAAGGAAAAGATATGATGATGCATTAATACATACAAGAATTTTTTTGGACAAGCCATTGTGGATCTTCTTTGGAGCAAGAGAGACTTCTTCCTTCCTTCCTTCTTCTTGGATCCACCATTTTTAACCTTCAAGCATTCAAAAGATACTATCATGGGGTAGCAACTATGGATTGTGATTTTGGTAGGAATACTTTAGCCTTGGGTGCTTGGTATGCTTTCTTTATCATATTCAAATATATGCATTGCTTTCTCATTTTTAATTCATGTTAGGGTTTTAATCTAGAGGATTAGATCTTGACATTACACATTTGAAGCTCTTTCCAAGAGAAACATACACACATACATTCTACTATATTTGGCTATTCGTGGAGTTGGAGATCACCGAAATGGGGGTCTAACTAAGGAAAAACCCTATATAGCCACCCCAAAACCCCTCTTTTTAGATACTTGTAGGTGTTGTTCCAGGAGTTACAGGTTCAGGAATAGTGGAACAGAGTGCAAATCTGAATACCCTTTTCAGAAAACTTTTGGGATCCGAAAATAGAATTCCTGTCAGAGAATTTTTAGGTTTTTTCTACCCTAGGTCTGAATCAAAAATTTTGGGTCAATGGTGACATTGACTTGAGGGTACAAATCAAAACTGTGTCAGAATGGAAAATAATTTATGGTTTTGTTTGTCTCTATGTTTCCATTCTAGATCTGGTCCCAAATTTTCCAAAAACTCAATAGAGGCTTCAAAAAATGGCATTTTCAGATCTTCTATGATCTAAGGTAGGTATTTTACTCCATTAATCTTTTCTTTCATTTCCAAATCTATATCCATTATCAAATACAAATTAAATCTAATGGTTAAGGTATGGCATAGATCTTTTTTATATATAAATCTCTATTGTGTAAACTCTATTTAGGAGATCATCCAAATTTATATATTACATTTTGGTGAACCCGTGATAGACAACTCTTTCTCTTTGGTGTTAAATTTACATTTCATATCAAATCTTGCATGCATATAGAAGTAGGTTTTCTTTTATTCTCTTGCATTTATATTCCAAAAATACATTAAAAAATTATAAAATTTCTTTTAAAACACAAAAACATTTACATGCTTGTAATTTTACTTTGTGTTCAACATGTATGACTCTTTTTTTGAATACTTTGATGAAGATTTTATTTTACAAGAGAATAGATCCCTTAATGAGGTACATGGAAGTGAGAATGAAAATCATTTGAATGAGATAAGCATGGATCCTATTCCTATTTCATCCTCCTCCACAACTTCTCCAATTGACCTTTACCATAGGATGTGTGCATGGTTACCTTCATGTTCCACTATTTGCAACATTGAGGCATCTATAATGTTATTCCCTAAACCTTGGATGATGGTAAAAGGATTTCCTCGAATAACTATTAAGTGTAAACCTAAGGATCCTTTGGATTTATTTGATAATACGGATTCCATTTCACATGCTTATTACACATGGAATAATCCTCAACCTACTGTTCCAACCTCTTTACCTCCTTCTCAACCCATGCTTCCTCAAGCACCTAGGTTACCTTCTTCCTTTAAGGAGTATGACTTAGTTGAGCAATTACGCACTACTCTAGCTAAGATATCTTTATGGGAATTTCTTCAAACTTCTCCTACATATCACAAGGTGTTACAAAAAGATTTATCTACTCTTCCTGCTTCACCTCCTAATCAAGATAATATTAATTCATTTCTAGAATTCATGCATACTATGCCTTATGTACCTCCTATTGTGTTCACTAATGATGATTTACCTTTTGTTGAGGTGCAGAATCAATATGATGCTCTTATGGTTGTTGTTTCTATTAATCAGAGTATCATTTATAGAACATTAATTGACAATGGATCTGGGCTTAATTTTTGTAGCATGGATATTCTCAAGGCTATTAAAGCTGATCTTACAACCATTCAACTAGATAATATCCCTATTCATGGATTCGATAACATTGCAAAGAAAAATTTGGGTATTATTACACTACCTATCAAGGTTCATCTAGTCCCTCTTCACACACCTATTCATGTCATGCATGGACCTCTCAATTATAACCTTTTGTTAGGAGACCTTGGTTACATACTATGCATGCAATTCCTTCTACTCTACATCGCAAGGTTAGGTTCATTTATAATAATCTGATGTATACACTACACACGAATGATGCACCAAATCCTTTCTTAAATTTGGAATATGCTAAGATTTCTCAACCCATACAACCAAGCAAGGAACCTGAGAAACCTCCTGAGGTTAAACAAGTTGAAGCTCCATCCTCTTCTTTGACTGAAGATGATTGGGGAACATTGGATTTGAATCCTTCTTTTATGGGAGAATACAAAGTTTCTGATCTAGAGTTCATGAAGGAACAAAATGGGTTTGAGAAACAAGTTTTCATTCCTTCTCCACTTTCTAGGGAATTAAAAAGTAACTTTGTTGCTACTTCCCTTTAAGAAACAATTGAGACAATAAAACCGTATTGTTATGACATTGTGACATATGCCGCTCCTTTACCTCAATCTGATATGGCTGATAGATATGGTTATGGTTATAATTTACTCAGGAATTCAGGATTCAATGGGAAAGGATGTGGAAAATATGAACAAGGCATACAAGTGCCCTTGGACAATGAAGTTTTTGATTATACTTGTGGGCTAGGATTCAATCCTTATAAACAACAATTGGCTTTTCCTCTTAATGTCAATCATATATATGGTGGACATTTAAAATTGATTAATCTAATTCTCCTTGACATGGATCAAAAACCTAGTTTGGATATTTTTTCCTAAGGATGAAGCCCTAGCTTATTTTTTAGGAGCTTATCAAGATCTACCTACGTTTCATCATAAAAGGAGAAAGCCTTATTGTTTGAATAATGAAGCCTATTTTGGAGAACATGATGAACAAGATATTTCTCCTTTGCCAATGGACTCT
>MU227743.1:210996-226009 GCA_018584345.1 Thuja plicata
TTTCTAAAGGAGAAAATAAGATAAGGATGTGCACTGATTTTCAAAATTTAAATAAAGCATCCTTAAAAGATGATTTCCCCTTACCCAATATTGATATGATTGTGGATTCAACAACGGGTCATGCTTTGTTATCTTTTATGGATGGGTTTTCAAGTTATAATCAAATCTTTATTCCTATTGAAGAACAACCTAAGACTACATTTATCACACCTTGGGGAACATTTTGTTTGGTCATGATTCTTTTTAGATTAACAAATGTGGGATCAACTTATCAGTGTGCTATGACCTTGATTTTTCATGATTACATCCATAAGATTCTAGAAGATTATGTAGATGACATCTTGGAAAAATCTATACAAAGAGAGGACCATTTGTTTATTTTTAGGAAAATACTTGAGAGAATTAGGAGTTATAATATGAGATTAAATCCTAACAAATGTGCTTTTGGAGCTGATTATGGTAAATTATTAGGATTTATAATCTCTAAGCGAGGCATAGAGGTCGATACTGAAAAGACTGATGTTGTTGTTAACATGCCTCCTCCTAAGAATATTTCTCAATTACGTAGTTTACAAGGAAAAATACAAGTTATTCATCACTTTGTTTCTAACTTAGTCGATATAATTGTTCTTTTCACCTCCTTGCTTAGAAAAGATACCACTTTTTCTTGTAGCCAGGAATGTAAACAATCCTTTGAGTAATTTAAGGAGTATCTTGCTAATCCTCCTATTTTGCAACCTGCACAATTTAATAAACCCTTCTATCTATATACTTCCACTACTTTCCATACTGTGAGTGCATTGTTGGCTCAACATGATATCAAAGGTAAGGAAAGACTGATATACAACATCAGTCAGACTTTAATTGATTATGAAATGAGATATACCAATTTAGAAAGACAATGCTTGGGTTTAGTTTATGCTTTTCAAAACCTCAGGCATTCTCTACTGAACATTGAGGTTAATTTGACTGTTAAATTTGATCCTCTCAAACACCTTTTCTCAAAAATAGATCTCTCTAGTCGTCTGGCTAAATGGGTGATGTTACTTACAAAATTTGATCTTAATTTCATTCTTCAAAAGTCAATTAAAGGAAAATCCTTAACTGATTATCTAACTGAAGCTCCTTGTCCTCATTCTAATACAAGCATCACCTCAATAGAATTCCCTGATGAGAATATTTTAGCTATTAAGCAAGAAGATGTTTGGGAATTATATTTTGATGGTTCTAGATGTAAGACAAGCTCTGGTGTAGGCATTATCTTGGTCTCTCCTACAAAGAAACCAATCCCTATGCCATATAAATTGACCTTTCCTTGTACTAACAATATTGCAGAGTATAAAGCTCTTATAGCTAACTTACAGGCAACTTCATCCCTTCATATTAAAAACTTGGAAATATATAGGGATTCACAATTGATTGTTGAACAAATCAAAGGGGGTTATCAAACTAACAATGATAAAATTTCACAATATAAAGAATTGGCTCTTGATATTATTTCACAATTTTCTTCTTATGCGATTCAGACTTTACCAAGGAAAGATAATCGACACACAGACGCCATGGAAAGCGCAACTTCCTTAGTTTACCTCAAGAATAATGTCAAAGACCTTCAATTTACTATACACACTCTTAAACATTGTGCAATTTATAATAAGTTTAATGTTGATTGTTTTAACTTGCATTTGGATGAATGGTATTCACATATCTTTCATTTTTTGAAAGACAATACATTTCCTAAATCAACAAGGAACATGCGTAATCATATTAGGAAGCTTGCAACACATTATATCATTTTGGGCAATACACTTTACAAATCTTCTTACAATGGTTTGTTATTAAGATGTCTTGGTAGAACTGAAGTTCCTATAGCTTTAGCAGAAGCTCATTCTAGTTCTTGTGGGGGATATTTTGGTGGGAAATCTTTAGTAAATAAACTTCTTAGAATGGGATATTATTGGAAAACAATGGAGAAAGATTCTTTTAATTTTTTTAAGAAGTGTCCTTAGTGTCAGCAACATAGTAATTTAATTCATGCTCCTACTCGTGAGCTTTGTAATCAAGTTGCTCCGTGGCCTTTTAGTATTTGGGGTTTTTATCTTATTGGAAAAATTTCACTAGCTTCTTCTCAAGGACATACATACATCCTCACATCTATAGATTACTTTATGAAGTGGGTAGATTCTATCCCTCTCTGTTCTACTACTGTGGATGTTATTTGTCATTTTATTCTTAATCATATTATAGGACAATTTGGTATTCCTTCGATGATAGTTTTGGATAATTACACTTCTTTCAAGAATAAAGAAGTCATGAAATTCTTGGAGAAATATCATAGTCACCATATATTTTCTACTCCCTACTATCCTCAATCTAATGGTCAATCCGAAGCATTGAACAAATTTATTGAACAAATCTTAAGTAAAACAATCAATAAGCATGTGAAAGACTAGCATACTGAACTTACATATGCTTTATGGGCTTATAGGACTAGTGTCCACACTGCCATGAGTACTTCTCCTTATAATATTGTTTATGGTACTAATGCTATTATTCTATTAGAGTTAGAAATGCCTTCTTTACATGTTTCATTCCATGGGATAATTGATAAGGATACTTTCCAGGAACAACGATTACAAGAATTAGAAATATTGGATGAACAACGAATAAATGCTTTGGAGAATATTAAGGCTTATCATAAATGACTTCAAAAAAAATATAATCATAAGGTGATTGAATTATCATTTTTGGTAGGTGATTTAGTCTTATATGAAAATCAAAGGAATGTGAATGCTTTACCTAGTGAAGAAGGGAAATTTAGCCCTAATTGGCTTGGACCTTTTGTGATAATTGAGGATTTTACTTCAGGTGCTTATAAGATTGCTGATATGAATGGTGTTCCTCTTAAAGAGCCTATTAATATTATGCATCTCAAACATTATTATCCCTAATACATCAAATTTTATTCATGTATTCCCTATAGAATAGTTATGTATGTTTTATAGGTTATGTTATTTGAATATATTTATGCATCGATTCATTCTTTCTTTATGTTAAGTTTTTGTGTATTGATGAAAAGAACAAGTAATCAATCATAGAACTAACTGGGCAAGAAAAAATTTCATATATAAATATCCATGAGTTTGGTACATATATGGCACATAGGCCATGGCTATCAATCTATATCTCTACACTCTGAGGGTCGGTGGCTCCCAGATCTCTCTACTCTGTGGTGTGAGGCTAAATATCTTAGTATGGTAGTCTGTGTCTGACTCCTCAATATGTTTGTCTCATGGTTGCACTCCTAAGCTCTTTGTAGGTCAGCCATAAATTTATCTTCTCTTTCTTTGCACAACCTCAGCTCTCACTAGACACATGCAAATATATCAGCATGTCTGACAGGATCTCTCTATCTGATAAGGGACTCTCTCTTGCCAGCTGGTAGTCGGTAGGATAAACATGTATCCTTCAGAACCCTGGAAACAAAGATCCTCCACTCTATTATGCTAGATGTGAAATTCAAACATATTTATCTTTTAGTACTTCTAGAAAAACATTTACTTAAAATATTCTAATCAATTATATATCATACTTGGATCTCCCTCCTAGTTGTCACCAAAGGATTTATATGGTGGGAGCATCGAGTAAGTACCCTATCCTCACTTGTTATATCTAGGTCTAGGTGGTGGTGTCTCTGTATGTGCATATGGAGGTTTTCATGATCTCAATGGTACAACATGGATCGTCTGATCATCTTCATCTATACTACCACCTGGGGCATATCCTTTGCTCTCGCATATGCTCCCTCATCTTCTCTCTCTTCTGCTATCTCCTCTACCCTCTCCTCCTCCATGGGATCTCCCTCAGGGATGGGCTCCTCCTCATCTCTATGATCCTCCTCCTCCTCTGGTGTGTCACCACCTAGGTGCATCCTCTCTGAAAGACCTGGATCACATGTAGGCTAGTCATTAGGGAAGATGGGATGGGTCCCCTATAGACTCTAGTATCTGATATACTCTCTACTTACACCTGAATGGGATACATTGGGATCTGCCTCTGTATCCTCAGTCTCATTTATCTCGCTATCTACAATATCTTCTATTGTGAGTTAGTGTATGGCGTCAGGTCTCTGATAATATCTCATCAGATATTCATACTGAGGTACTGTTCAAGGGACCCCCTGTATCAAACCAAACTATCTCATCACTCTATAATAATAATATGGCATCACTACATGACTAGTAGGACCCTCTAGCAGCATGCACTACTAGGAGTGTCTCAACTGGTGTCAAGTATCTAGTCATCCTATCATCAGATAGTATGGTCTCCATATCACATCAATACCTAGTATACGGTCAAAGTGTACCCTCCAAAAGAGGATATCTTTATACTTCTAGACATCTACTAGCGGATATGCAAAGGTTCTTAGTGTACTAGAATCTACCATCACTAGAACACCCTATGGTCAAGTACATGTATAATGCTCAAACATCCAAACCTGTATCAAGGTGCACACCATAAGACTCTCCCTCTGAAATCTCACTAACTAACTCAACACATGGTAAAGATGGGCTAACATGTTGCAGCCCCATGAGAAAAAAATCGTGTCATTCTCCATCCTACGTACGAGATGCGTGAATGGTGCTAATAAAATTGTACCCTTTGTGTTTGGTATTACAACCAAAGAGAGTATACATAGCATCACTCTCTATACCAAGGGTGTTGGACCTACTAGTATGGCTGATAGAGTGATCTGATCTGATCGGGTCCTCATCTATTGTACTCATCCCAAACAACACTCCCCATCTAAAAAAACCTCGGGAGGACCTTAGTTCACTCTCGGTCTAATAGGATCACCTCAGACTGGAAGTTATAGGATCCTATATACATCCTCCAATGTGATTATGATCTCTCCTAATGGAAGATGGAAGGAACAAGTGTCCTCATCCCACCTCTCTATCATGGCTGATATCATGGACCAATGGAACCTCATCTATGGTAGTACTGCTACCCAGTACAATCCCACATCTCTCAATAGATGTATCGCCTCCTGATGTAGCTTGGACAAGTTCTCTTTGACAGTTAGTAAAATCCCTCCAAAGGGGTGCTCTCAGAGATGAACAAGATCCTGTCAGCACAAACAACAGCATATCAATAATATATCATCAAAAAACTACAATACTCACTTGACTTTGTCAAGGTCAACCTTTTTGGGCCAAGGGTGACCTTTTTGGGTCAAGGTCGACCTTTCTGGGTGAGGGTTGACCTTTTTGGGTTAGGGTCAACCTTATCCCTAGAAAGGACATGACCTTCCCCCTTATGGTTGACTTTCAAAGGTTAAGGTTGACATAACTGGGTCAGGGTCAACCTTTTTGGGTCAAGGTCAACCTTCCTTATAAAAACATGAATTTCTCAATCAAAAACATCAAAACAAGGAACCTACCTCATGCAATGGTTGTTCCCTGGATAGACACTCTCTCATGACCTCCATGCATCTCGGTCCAAGTTCTTCTCTCTTTGGCATTTTGCTCCTTGATTCTAAGCTCTGAAAATGGTTAGAATGAGGAGGTAAGTGTTATTCATCTTATTTATAGCTGCAAATTAGGTTTTTATTATGGTTTCATTTGAATTTTCTTAGGTCAAATTTGAATTTCCCTTTACATGCATTTAGATAGGCATCCACTCTATTAATCATAACTTGAGTTTGGTAGCTTTGTTTTCAGTGTCATCAATGGAATTGGAATTGTGATTAAGATACCTAAACTCTTAAATCAGTTTAGGAAGATTTTGAATCCTCCTGAATGGTTTAGGAAAGGACTTTTCAATAAATTGCATATCCAGTGTATAGATCTAACTTTATCATCCTGTTTCACCTTTCAGAATTAGTAAGCCAAAATAGGGGGCATAAGGGGTTTTATGCACTTATAAAAACCATCTTAGTAAGGCTTAGGTGCTCCATGGATTTTCATTAACCTTGTGTATTGTAGGCTACGGATACTAACAGTTTCTTGTAGGATCTCCACATTGAGGACTTGGCTATATCCTTTTTACTTTACAATGTTTTCTTACTTTAGCTTGCATATTCATGTAGTGTCATACCTAAGCTAAAGTAGGGGCTAAATGTATCATCTTAAAATGAAATCACTTCCATTTTGGTAGGTTTAGCACCCTTTTTTAGTACATTTTAATAATAGATTTGCATTTAGGATGCACATGCACTTGATTTTGCATTCCTAGGTGAAATTAGGGTTAGGGTCCTTTGGGGTCCCCCTTAATCTCCCTTTTTGTGACTCCATTTTTAGGTAGAACCTATGTATTGGCTCTCCTAAATCTTCATCATAATTACTCTTTGGCCTTTGTGCCTCTATCCAATATCCTGGTGTGTTTTCTCACCTTCCTGGGTTCCCGGTTGACCTGGGAATCCTGCAGATTTCCCAAGGAGACCAGCCTGAAACCTCAGGTCTGGGTTGAGATCGATTCTGACCTAGGTCAAAATACAGGTTTACCTTGACCTAGGTCAAGTTTTAGGTCTTCCTTGACCTAGGTCAAGGTTGAGGTCTTCCTTGACCTAGGTCAAGGTTGAGGTCTTCCTTGACCTAGGTCAAGGTCAAGGTTGACCTAGGTCAAGGTCAAGGTTGACCTTGACGTCTGTTAGGTGGTGGTCCCCGCTTTCAAATCTGGAGCCTATTGCGGTTCTAAAACTTAAAATAGGTCTTGGGTCCAGATGCGGAAGTGTTTTCCCTAATATTTAGATAAATACATCCCCTCCTTGGTTGGTGATTGTAATTGGAGCATAATTCAAGGTGAAATTTGAATTTGGGTCCCTTGCATTTCCCTAGGAGGTCTATATTGAGATCTCTATATAAACACTCTCTTTTGCCTTCATTTAGACATGAAAGAGAATCGTAAGATGATATGATGCAATTATGATTATGACATGATGATGATGCAAGAAAGAAAGAGGATGATATAGAAGGACAAGATATGATGATGCATTAATACATACAAGCATTTTTGTTGACAAGCCATTGTGGATCTTCTTTGGAGCAAGAGAGACTTCTTCCTTCCTTCCTTCTTCTTGGATCAACCATTTTCAACCTTCAAGCATTCAAAAGATACTATCATGGGGTAGAAACTATGGATTGTGAGTTTGGTAGGAATACTTTAGCCTTGGGGACTTGGTATGCTTTCTTTATCATATTCAAATCTATGCATTACTTTCTCATTTTCAATTCATGTTAGGGTTTTAATCTAGAGGATTAGATCTTGACATTACACATTCAAAGCTCTTTCCAAGAGCAACACACATACATTCTACTATATTTGGCTCTTTGTGGATGTGGAGATCACCAAAATGGGGGTTTGACTAAGGAAAAACCCTATATAGCCACCCCAAAACCCCTCTTTTTTAGGTTTTGGGAGTTAGAGTTTCAAGAAAAGTGGAACATAGCACAAATCTAAATACCCTTTTCAGAAAAAATTTTGGATCTAAAAATAGAATTTCTGTCAGAGACATTTTAGGTCAATTCTGCCCTAGGTTAGAATCAAAAATTTTGGGTCAATTTTGACATTGACTTTAGGGTAAAAATCGAAACTGTGTCAGAATGGAAAAAGATTTATGGGTTTTATTCGTCTTTGCATTAACATTCCAGATCCGGTATAAGATTTTCCAGAAACTCAACACAGGCTTCAAAAAATGGCATTTTCAGATTTGCTATGACGTGAGGTAGGTATTTTACTCCATTAATCTTTGCTTTCATTTCCAAATCTATATCCATTATCAAATACAAATTAAATGTAATGGTTAAGTTATGGCATAGATCTCTTATATATATAAATCTCTATTGTGTAAACTCTCTTTAGGAGATCATCCAAATTTATATATTATAGAAACATATCAGACTTTGGATGTATGTTCAAGTCCATACTTCTTTTTTTATTGATTCGAGCAGTGACTAGTCTGTGCTACCCAAATTTCACATTTGTGACCTCTTCGGGTCACTTTTCTTTTTGTGTGTTCTTTCTTCTCTTTCTTCAGCTATTTCTTTTTTTTTTTTGCTACCTTTGCATTCATTTAGACTTGAGTTCTAGGATCGTTGGGTACCCAAATCCATGCATTAATGCTAGTTACAACTGACAAATGCTTGATAAACCAATGTTCTTGTGTGTCATCTCTTAATGTGTTTTGGTGACTTAGGATGACCGAGCTTTAAACACCTTCTTGTTCACCAATAATAGATGTCACCACTTTGACTTTTGGAGTGTTCTATGCGTTGTATGTTTCCTTGGAGAATTTGACTAAGAAATACCTCTACTCACATTTAGGGACCACTTGGAATGAATCCACGACACACTTGACCCAAAGAAAAATGAGCCCCGACAAAAAGAGGTGACCAAGGATAGAGGAAAGGACAAACGCCGGAGAAAATGAACAAATGAAGGAAAGAAAAACAAAGAAAGCAAAAGGCTATGATACAAGGGACAAAAGGCAGTCCTACTTAGGATCCAAAGTAATGTTTGAGGAATTTCCCATTGACTAGAAATGGGGTCAAATCTACATTTAAAGTGTTAATTCTAAAAGTGTTTTCTCCCAAGATCTCTAATATCTGATAAGGGCCTGTCCACAATGTTTTGGAATTTGGTGTGGCTGCTTGGATTTTCTTTCACCTTATCCCACATGAGGACAAGGTTAGAGATCCTAAAGGCTTTAATGGTGGCTCTCTTATCAAATACTTCTTGATGATGGCCTGGTGCTTTGACATATGCTCCAAGGCCAAGGTTATCTTCTCCTCCAGATTGAGGAGGTTCATAAGTCTTATTTGTACTCGATCTTCGTCTCCCACGTATTGGTCCACAAATCTCAAGGTTGGGATTTTCAAGTTCATAGGGAAGACTGGTTGGAAGCCATAAATAAATTGGTATGGGGATGTCCCCAAATAATTCCTGATCCTCACCCAGTCAGTCCAAAGGGAATATTTCAGATGTGTGTGCCAATCTCAGGGATTTTTATCTAGGAGATGTTTGATCACCATAGTTAAGTTCTTGTTGGTAGAATCTACTACTCCGTTACCTTTTGGATAATAATTGGAGGAGAATTTGAAGATTACCTAGTTTTTGAAAGCCTATTGCATGAGTGAGGCAGATGAAAAAGAGGGATCATTGTCACATACTAGATAGAATGACATTCTGAACCTAGCTATGATTTGCTCCTCTAGGAACTTGGACACTACCTCTGTGGTACAATTATTCAATTCTTGGGCCTCTATCCAATGTGTACAGTAATTGGTAGATGTCAAAATGAACTTATATGCTATAGACAAAGGGGGGTTAATCACTCCAACAAAATCTAGGCCCCATTGGGAAAACAAATGTACCCCATATACCGGCTCTAAGGGCATCACCAGATTTCTCTCCCTGGTTGCACTTGTTTGGAAAGTGTGGCATGATCTTACATGTTTTCCAGTGTCTTTGAATAGTGTTGGCCAAAAATATCCTACCCTTAGGATTTGGTGAGCGGTTTCCTTAGCTGAACCGTGCCCTGTCCCATATTTGTCATGAAAATATTCTAGGACTTCCTTTTCCTCAAGCCTATCCAAACACCTGAGGTACAAACCCTCATAATTGAGTTTATATAACTGGCCATTCGTTAGCATGTTTGAGTGGATTTTGATTTTCAAGGCCCTTCTCTATGAACCATTCATCCCCTCTGGGAAATGATTTTGTAGTAGGTAGTAGACTATGTCTTGATACCATATATCAGTGATCACACCTTGATTGGTGTAAGTTTAGCATACTAGACCTTCTTCCACTTCAGAGATCAGTTTTGTCAAGCCTTGGCCCCTTACTAGTTTCATTGGCTATATTTAAAGGTTGAACTCTTGTAATATTTCCATCCATTTCCCTATTTTCTCTCCTAGCTCATTCTGCATCAACAGAGACTTCACAACTGCGTCAAGGACTATCCCATAGACTTTTCTCCTCAAGATGTAGTGTCAGAACTTCTTCACCACTTTGAAAAGAGAAAAATATTTTTTTTCCAGGTTGGGATATCTAGTCTCAACATCTTTAAAGTGGAAACTCATGAAATCTATGGGTCTTTCATCTTCACTTCCTTTCTTCTGAGTGAGGATACCTGCGCATGCGTACTCTGAGGTGAAAGAATATACTTTAAGAGGAATGGTGTATTTGGGATTGATGAGGATAGGATCTATAGAAATTGTTCCCTTTATCTCCTTGAAATATTTCTTTACTGGGATAGTCCATTCAATCTTGGCATTATTTTTTAGCATGTCAGTCAAAGGTTTTACTATTTCCATGAAGCCCTTGATGCACTTCCTTACAAAGTTGATCTTTCCAAAGAAGAATTTCAGCTCTTTGCAGCTATGAGGTGGTGTCAACTTTAGAATGGATTCCACCCTTTTGGGGTCTATGACTATCCCATATTCTAAAATTATGTGTCCCAACAACTTGCCCTCAGTCACACCAAAGATGCATTTCTTTGTATTGAGGGAAATCCCATATTCCCTACATCTTTAGAGGCACTTTCTAAGATCCTTCACATGATCTCTTATTTGTTTTGAAAATACTGTGAGATCATTCATGTAAATGATAATGCATTTTCCAACTAACCTTTTAAAATCTATGTCCATGGCCCTCTGGAAAGTGGCTCTAGTGTTAATTAAACCGAAAGGCATCTATTGGTAACCAAAGGTTCCCCATTTGGTTGTGAATGTTATTTTTAGTTTGTCCTCTTCATGTACTATTACTTGATTGTAACCAGAGTAACCATCTAGGAAGGACATCATTTAGGACCCATTAACTATCTACAACACTTCTTTGAGAGATGGGAGGGCGTAGTTGTCCTTTTGAGAATATTTGTTTAGGTTCTAGAAGTCCATGCACAACCTGATCTCACCACTCTTCTTTCTTACTAGCACCAATTTCACGACCCATGTAGAGTGTCTTATGGGGAATATGATTCTATCATCTAACAAATTCTGAACTTCTTTTTGTATCAATGGATCCATAGTAGGGTTGACAGGTCATTGACACTGGTAGAATGGTTTGTAATCTAGATTTAGTGGGATAATGTGTACAATGACTGAGGTTTCTTATGTTTTTAGCTCTTCATAACTCAAGGCTATACCATCTCGGTATTTTATAAGGAGGTGGACCATTTATTCCATTTCCTCTTTAGTACATACCCTTCCAATGTGAACTTCTCTTGGCTCGTCTTTGGTGCCAAGGCTATAGGATTCATACTCTTTACCATCGGGTGGTATGTTTGGACGTCTTTTCATAGTGGTTCCATCACTATCAAAAATCCTCTCTAGTTCCACCATTCCTTTGGGTATGGAATTTATTCTTAAGTTTATGATGCCTTGATCATCGGAGTCTTCCATGCTAACTTCTTCTTTTGCCTCTTCTTTTTCTTCATCTATGATTTGTTTCTCGAACACTCCTGTGAACATGATGAACTCCAGGATGTGTTGGTCATCTTGAAAGACTTGGAAATTGGTAACATTGTTCAAGATGGTCGGGGCTGCAACAAGTTCAACTGAGAACTTCTTTAGTTTATACTTCTCCATCAGATGTGGTGAACTGGCAGATATAGCTACAACATCATCCACCACGTTCTTCCTTCATGGGATGGCCTTGATGTTGAATACTTCAAAGTCATTAATCAAGTCTCATGCCCTATTTCAGTAGGCTGAAATCCTCTTATCATTGCAAGAATACTAACTATGAACTTTCTTGATGACCAATTGTGAATCTCCTTCTATCGTTAAGGCTTTTATTCCTTTCTCGTGGGCTAGGAAGAGTCCACAGACCACTGCTTTGTACCTTGCAACATTGTTAGTGCACCAAAATTGTAATCTTTATGTAGCATAAAAACACTTACCTCTAAGATTTATGAGTTTGATCCTAGCTCCTAATCCTTGTTTTCATTTAGATTCATCGACACTTAATTTCCATAACTGGCACTACTTTATGGGTTTTGAACCGTCAAAAAGTCTTTTAGAGAATCCCTTTTTTTGGGGTTGTTGCTTCTTTTCTCCATCACTACCCGAGGAAGTTGGCTCTCCTTTCTCCATCTTCTAGGCACCTTTGGGGCCATGTATTTAGAGATTTCACCTCCTTCATTTTATTTTTTTTCTCTATATGGTAGACACGCTCCATCATCTTAAGTGCTCCAATCACAGAACAAGTTCAATGTAGGGTTGCTAGCATCCAAATCTGACCCGTTGTCTTGAATTTTTTTTGGGGCATCTGTGTCTAGTAATTTATTTATCCTAATCATAGAGTCACCTTTATTTTCCACTTCAAGGTTTTCCTTTTCCCTTTAGGCTCCCTTAGGGCCTTGAATGGTAAATTAATTTGGGTCAATACTCAAGACAATGCATTTTGGAAATTAGGGCATGTGAATTCCAAGTGACTTTCCTAATATAGCCGATAGTATCATGGAAGTAGAATGATGTTAGGGTCTGAATCCTTCTAGGTGTTGCATGTTTTT
The DNA here is from genome assembly GCA_018584345.1 of Thuja plicata. Lineage (NCBI taxonomy): Eukaryota > Viridiplantae > Streptophyta > Pinopsida > Cupressales > Cupressaceae > Thuja > Thuja plicata. Next base: position 223,511 of record MU227743.1, read on the forward strand.
TTTTATACTATCGATGAAGCCTTGAAAGATGTCTTCATGGATGTCAGGTTCTAGTAGGCCTTGCACCGGACTATGGCTTTGTTCCTTGATTTCCATGATTTGGAACATGAAAATGTCATCCATCTGATAGGTGCCTAGGTTGGTCTGTGTGAACATGACTTCATTAGTATCATTATACTCAGTGATCATATTTTTCAACTTAGGCTCTGCATCGATCTTTATTTGGTTGTTCAGCCCCTTCCATGGTAACCATAGTTGTGTGAAATCTGTGGACAACCATCCTCTCAAGCATTTGGTCTATTATCTTCTTAGTATCATTCCATAAGTTTTGGGAATATCTACCATGTGTACATCAATGTACTCTTGTATCCTTGAGTTAGCAACCAACTGGATGTATACGTCCTTGAGAACACTAATCACCTTAAATTTTGTCTTGTCGAGTTGGATCACCACTCTATTTTTTTGTTTGCAGGATCATTCCCAGTTTTTGGCAGATGGATAAAGGCATGACATTACAAGATGCTCTAGAATCAAATAGGTAGTTGTGTAAGTTCTTCTTGAATATCCACAAACTGAGTAGGAACGTTGGTACCTCTATCTTGTCTTTGAACATCATCGAGAAAGCTTTGGAAGCATTGAATTTTGAGGTGGTCTTGGCATTGCTAGCCATCACTCATTGTTTTGAATGGTTGAAGGATTTCAAGAGGGATTCTCTCTAAGAAGGGAAACCTTTGAGCATCTCAAACATTGATATGTTAGGCTTGGTTTTCTTTTTCTCTTCAACTGCACTGTATTTGTAATTTGACCATTCCAGGATTCTGTAACTAGTGAACGTGTTTGGTGGGGATGAGGCAGGAGCATTCATACCTCTTGGTGGTGTAGGATTATTTCTTTCTTAAGGATCTGGTGGAGTTGGCATTTTACTCAGAGGTATGCCATTGTTCATGGGTTCCTTTCGACTCTATAGATTGTAGGATTTTTGATGATCATTTTGGAAGGAATGGACTTCTGAGTATTCAAGCTCACTTTCCTTTTGGAATGGGAATACAAACTCTTCTTCTCTTGGATGAGGGCCCAAATTTTCTCCATTTCTAGATTCATAGGATTCAAACATCATGGCGTTGAACTAAACGGGTGGCTCTTCTGGATCCTGGGATACAGATTATAAGAGTTTCTTCCATATAATTTGTTGTTTTGGCATGGATTTGGAGCCCCAAAAAAATTGGTCTTCGCAACCTCATAAGTATTAGCATTGTCTTCTGGTATACTACCATTGTTGGGTTGAGTGTTCAATATTTTTTTCGGTCTTTTTTGTCCAAACAAATTATCTTGTGTATTGTTCTTACCATTGTAAGTGTTAAAACTCTGATTCTGATTTTGGGGATAAGCATTTGGACTAGTCGGTGCTCGTTAGTACCCACTTTGGTTTTGGGAAGGATTCAACTTCATCTGGGTGAGCTCATTTGTGATTTGGGACAAGGTCTTCTTCACGGCATCCAATTCGAAGGCTAAATGAGTATCAGGTTCAGATTGGGGTACAACTCTTTGTTCTACAAATGCGGTTTTATGAGCCTTATTGTGTGTGTGATTTTTGTACCTATTAAGAGTCACAACACTTCAATAAATTATTGCATTAGTGAAAGCAAGGGGTTAGCAAACATAGCAATCACCAAAATTGATCTATTACTTCCTATCTAGGAGGAGTATGAAAAATGACATAATAGCCCTCAAATTATGCATATTCCAGTGACAATTACAACCTAAGAATGGAAGATTCAAATGAAAAGTAATCTAAATGATTCCAAAACATGCAATCTAGCTCTAGAAATGAAGAGTATAACAAAATAACTAAGAAAAAACTAGAAAGCACTATGAAAATCCCTAAAACATGAGCAACATGAGATTTCTCCTTCAATTCTCCAAATATGGGCAGCATAAGGATGCTTTCAACTCTTCAAAATTAGGAGCATTACAACAATACAATAAAATACTTCCAATTTTAGGTCCAAAGAAAAGCTAAAAGAAAGGGCCATTTGAGCTCAAAATCCATCCTATTTATAGGAGAAATGGAGGAAAGAGAGAAGACTCTAGAAGGGCTTCCATTAATGAGGGTGTAAGACTCATTAATGAGGAGTTGTAGAAGGAATATGCAAGAGCCATTATTGCTTCATTTATAAAATCATTAATGAGGTATGGGTGAGGGTTTAAGAAGCATGGTTGAGGATTTAGAGTCAAGCCTAACAACTTTGACTTTAGGGGGAGGGTTGAATCCCTAATCAAACCTTAATGGAATGTTACAAGCTTAAGGTTAGCTTAGGATTAGGTTTAAGGATTAAGGGATGTGATTAAGGAGATAGAGATGGGAGGAGAGGGAATGAGTGGAGGGGGGATTAGCTAATTAGGGTTAATTAGCTAATTAAGAAGAATTAGCATGTGAGAAGGGGTTGGGATGAGTTTGAACTCAGGGTTGGATATTTGAGATTGGTTAGGTTTGAGGGA
>MU227743.1:226059-269526 GCA_018584345.1 Thuja plicata
TGTGAGAAGGGGTTGGGATGAGTTTGAACTCAGGGTTGGATATTTGAGATTGGTTAGGTTTGAGGGAATATTAATGAAATGAATTGTTGTAATAATATATTCACTCAATAATAGGGATTTAATTAATCATTTGAGCTTTTGATTTCTTTGTAATAATTAATTAGGACTATAGCCAAATTGAAATAATTAACCTAGGGGATTGATTTTGCAAGTGATGAGGTATAAATAGGATTTCATTAATTCCCTTTTAAATTAATTACCTTAGCCAGGTTATGATTTGAATTGATTGGTTTGAATTGGCTAAAGTGATTAATGTAAATTAGTGATTAGATCACTTAGGAGATTAAATCTGATTCAAATGAATTATGCTAGTGGATTGAAGAGTTGTCTGAACATAATTGGGGTTATGATCACACTTAGGGAAAATAGGGTCTATGGTCAGAGCACACAAAATTTAGGTGGTTACATTTTCCCCTCTTTGAATTGATATGCAAGCAGCGCATTGATTCAAAGAAATATTTTGATGTATGACTTCAGAAAGATTGATAATTTTTCTCATGATCGAATGAAATGCCTAATGAGATCAATCTTGCACTTGATCAAACTAAACTAATAGTATTGAATTTGCACTTGGTTGTCATACAAAGATCAATAAAAGATCTTAAAGATACCAATTATGAACTTGGTTTTCATCGAAAGATTGATAATACTAATTCTGAACTTGTTTTTCGTCCAAAAGTTACTATGAAGCTGCTAGGAGCTTAGTAAGAATATTTTAAAATGAGGAAACACAAGATATCAAACTTATGAGAACCAAATATTTCTATCCAACAGTCCTGACTTAGTCAAGAGAACTATCATGCCCCTAGTTTGTTTGATAACGAAGTCATTTTTAATGTTGTTTCGAGCATAAATTTGAATGATAATAGTGTGATCATGCCCCCTCGGGAATGAAATCGAAGGAAAAAGAATAAAATCCCTCTATTGAAAGAATGTATCACTTGCATGGAATGATTAGATTAAGTAAGAATGGATTAGAAGAAGTGAAGAAACTGGGGTGTGTTTTAAGAGTAAACACATGAGTGCCAAGTTAATCACATTTTGAAAAGGTGATTTTGATTTTGTTCCCAATAGATCAAAGATTTTCGAAATCATGTAAATATCTTGGATTTTAGATGAATTAAAAATAGAAAGGAGTTTGAGCTCAAATCCTTATGTTATTCTTTGCAAAAAAATGAAGCACAAAATCTCTAAATGCATCTATATGCAGACTCTTAGGACTTGTCACTAATTTGCAGATATTGTAACATTTTATCATCATTGGGCACTTTTTGGAATGGATACCACCTAATTGTACAAAAATCGCTAATACCTACTGATATTATGAAATTATGAATACTATGTTTATTGGAATGTTGGAAATAGACTTAGGCATCAAGGTATAGAAACTAGGATAACAAAATAGTCACCTTCCTTTTACTTTATCACATTCTGTGTAAGGCAAGATATTGGACCTACAATGACCTTGAAAATTCATATCCTTGGGTACATTATGCTTCGTATACCTTAGTGAGAATCTAAATTTAGAAAATAGACAAGGAAATTGTTTCAACCTCACCATAGTTTACACATAACAAAGATCAAGATATATGCGGCTATCCACCCATAGTTACAGATTTTACCATAAACATCCAAGTTAGGTGAAATTTATAGGATCATTTGGAACAATCACCATATGCAGAAAACCAAGAAAATGTTATGTCTCCTATCCTTGCGACTCTTTGTCTTTGCGTAGATGTCATAGAGTAGCTTGGAAGACATAATAATTATCAATTGTGAATCAAGAAAATAAAATTCATAACTACTTAGATGCCCCCAGTGAAAACATCATGGGTACATAAAAGTGTCATAATCAGACCAAGATCAGAGTGTGGTTAAGCAGTATTTAAGAAATACTATTGATTCATTTTTCAAGCGCAGTAGAGATTCATCAATAAAAAAGCTAGAATTCAAGAAAATATGTGTTCCATGTCTGTGTATAACTCTGTTCCTGTTTTTAATTCAATGTAGGTTCTAGGAACACTATCAATGTTAGTTCAATGTTTGTGTCACCTTTGTGTCATGAAAGTGATAGTGGTAGTGAAATTATTAGAGAGCATTGTATTATGAGACAAACCATCTATGATGACCTAGCAGATGCAACCTATCAGACTGGAAAAGATGCCTCCAGTGCAGAGTGACTTGATCCTCAGGTAGAAATGTAGACAAATCCCAAGCGAGGATAAGATAGTTATTTAGGAAATGAAGTCAGTGTTTTAGAACAGGTGTAATTGTGAAGGCTTAGTATCAGTACTGCATTGATAGATGGAGTGCAAAATACAAGTGATGCTTGATTGCTATTTTTCACCACTTGGCAAGATCTTTTCTTTCTTTTTGCTACCATGATGCCCATTTTACCAAGTTCTCATCAAGGCATTTTTTTCTCTTTTTCAATTTTTTTTCTATTTTTGCTTTTTATGAATGTTTTTGTAGTATCTAGGTGCCTGTTTGCTAGGTTTTCACCAAGGATACCTTTCTTCTGGACTTTTCCATTATTTTTGGATTTCTTCAAGATCAATTTTGCTGAATGTTTTTGGTATTTTTTGAGAACTATTTCACTGTACATGCTTTGCTAGCCAAACATCAAGCATAGAACCGCTTCAAATGTAGAGTATTGATAGGATCTGGAAGAACATCTCCCTTAGGTGTAGCTAGTTGATAAGATCCAACCCCAAAAGTAGTAGTGATAACATAAGGTCCCAGCCAGTTAGGTTCAAACTTTCCTTTCTGCTCTCTCTTAGGCTGGTTCTTAGGATTCTCTTTTAAGACAAGATCCCCCACTTCAAATTTTTGTGGTTTGATTTTCTTATTGTACCTTTTGGACATACATTCTTGGTACACCTTCATATGATCAAACGCATGTTGTCTGCGCTCATTTTTCTCATCAATAACAAGACATTGTAAAGATATCTACAAAGATGGGATTTCAACCTCAATAGGTAGTACTTCTTCAACGCCATAGACTAGAGAAAATGGTGTGGCTCCAGTTGGTGTTCTGATGCTTTTTTTGTAGGCCCATTGTGCCAAATTCAATTGTAGATGCCAGTCTCTACCAGACTTACTTACAATTTGATGTAGGATTTTAAGAATATTCTTATTAGATTCCTCAGCCTGTCCATTACCTTGAGGGTAATAGATTGAGGAGCAGTGTTGAGTAATGTGGAACTGTTCACAAAGGTCATCAATATCTTTATTTTTAAATTGGCCCCCATTGTCTTTTACAATTGAAGAGGGTATCCCATGTCTAAAGATAATGTATTTTGGAATGAATATAGCCACCTTTTTTCCAGTGGCTTTGATTAGCAGCACAGCCTCGACCCACTTTGTAAAATACTCAGTGGTCATAATGAAGAACTTGTGTCCATTTGAAGAGTTGCGATATATTTGTCCAACCAAGTCAAAGGCCCATTGCTGAAATGGCCAATGTGTAATCAAAGGTATAAGTTCTCTGGCATGAGCATGGATGAGATTTCCATGTGTCTGGCATTTATGACATGTTTTTGAAAAGTGAATAGAATCTTTTTCCATGGTAGGCCAGTAATAGCCTACTCTGAGTAGTTTCTTTGCTAGTGAAAAGTCATTTGAATGTGATCCACATACACCTTCATGGACTTCTTTTAATGTGAGATCATACTCTTCGAGTTATAAACATATAATAAGTGTACCATCAAGACCTCATCGATATAAGTTATTAGTTATGAGGACATAACGCGATGCTATCCTAATCAAGCCTCTTTTCTCATTTTAGGATAGATCATTAGGAATAGTTTGGTCAATGAGATAGGAAATGATATTGGCATACTGAGATTGGTTGAGGGTATTCAAAGCATAGATTACTTGGAATTTAGGGGTATCAAAAGAAGGATAGGAGAGTTCTTCCACCAATAATTCATAGAAAAATTTATGTTCCTCCAGTTGTAACATGGATGCCAAGGTAGCCATAGCATCTGCAACTTTGTTTTTTTTTCTGGGTATCTGCTGGAATGTGATGAAGACAAAGTACTTCTTTAATTCATCAACTAGTTTCTTGTAGGGTGTCAAATTCTTATCTTTCATCTAATAATCTCCATTAACTTGATTGATAATGAGCTGGGAGTCACCATACACATGTAACTATAAAATCTTCCACTCCAGAGCAAGCTTAAGACCATTGACCAATGCCTCATATTATGAAATGTTGTTCGTGCATGGGAACATTAATTTTTAAGACTTGGGTGTCTTGTAACCTTGAGGAGTTATAAAGAGAACTCCTACCCCAGAGCCTTGCTATGTGAAAGAACCATCAAAGTACATCTTCCATGGATATTCAGTCAAATGCATAATGGTCTCATTAGGGAATTCAATGCTTAAAGGTTCATCATCTTGAAGTGGTGACTCATCCAATGGATCTGTGAGGACTTGTCCTTTAATAGCCCTCCTATCTACATAATCAATGTTAAATTCACTTAGATTAAGGACCCATTTTTCCAGACGTCCTGTTAATGCTATTTTTCTCAAAAGGTACTTTAGAGAATCAATCTTAGCAATGAGCCTTATTGTGTGTGAGATCATGTAGTATCTCAATTTTTGTGATGCGAAGATGACTACTAAGCATGCTTTCTCAATAATGTTGTAATTGAGCTCATAGGAGACTAGCATTCTACTGATGTAGTAAATAGCTCTTTCTTTCTTTGTTTCATCTTCCTGTGTGAGCAATACTCCTAGTGATGTATCTATAGCTGAAATATAGAGGAGTAATGGCTTTCCATGAATAGGCACCATAAGAATAGGAGGAGTAGCTAGGTACATTTTTAATTCTCTAAATTTGGCTTCACAGTGTTCATCCCATTTGAAAGTGACCCCTTTATGTAGTATTTTTGTAAAGGGTTGTGCTCTGTCTGCAAGTTGTGACATGAATCTCCTAATTTATTGAAGTCTCCCTTGTAGCATCCTCATTTGACTAATGTTGCATGGAGGAGTCATCTCTAGAATAGCCTTGACCTTTGCAGGATCTACCTCAATTCCTTTTACTGAAACAATGAATCCTAGCAACTTCCCTGATTGGACTCCAAAGCCACACTTCTTTGGATTGAGCCTGAGTTGAAATTTCTCCATATAATCCAATATCTTTCTCAAGTCAGCAATGCAAGTGCTCATTTCCTTTGATTTGGTTAAGGTGTCATCCACGTAATCCTCCATGTTTTTATGCATCATATCGTGGAATATAGTAGTCATTGCTCTTTGATATGTAGAACCAGTATTATTTAAACCAAATGGCATGATGTTCCAGCAAAAGGTGCCCCATGCACATGTAAATGTAGTTTTCTCTTGATCCCCAGGGGCATTTTTTATCTGATTATAGCCTAAGATACCATCCATTAATGAATTCATTTGGTAGCCTGTTGTGATATTGATGATCATGTCAATGTTAAGTAGTGGGAAGTCATCCTTTGGACACACTTTGTTTAAGTCTCTAAAGTTCATACAGATCCTGATATATTTATCAGATTTAGACATGGGGACCACATTGGAGATCCATCCTTTGTAGGCAATGACTATGATAAATCCAGCCTTCAACAATTTCTTTATCTCTGCTTTTACTAGCAATGCAACATGAGGATGCATCTTTCTAAGTTTTTGTTTCATGGGCTTGATCCTAGGAGCTATAGATAAGTGGTGCATGATTAGATTAGGATCTAGTCTAGGCATATCCGTATAAGACCATGCAAAGTTGATCTTCTTTCCCTTCAGGAACTCTGTAAACTATGTCTTTTCTTGTTCTGACAAAGATTGTGCTAGGTGTACTATTTGAGGATCTTCAATTGTGCCCAAATTAACTAGCTGTGTTGGTTCAATCAGAACTGAAGACCTTTCCTAAAAGTACTCAGGGAGGATATCAAGAATATCAGCCTTTGGCACCTCTGAGAGGTTTTCACCATTAGATACATCTTTTGTTTTTACTTTTTTAGCATCTAACACTGCTACAACGTGGTTTTCACCGTCAGCTCCCTTTTTCTTTTTCTTTTTTAATTTTTGACTGAGAAAATTGATATCCTCCTGTGACATGTTATCTCTCTTTGCATTGGTGGAAGAAGGGTAAGGTTCACAAGCATTGAGATAGCAAGCCAAGGTGTATCCATTGGGAAAGTTGAGAGTAGGAGTAGGATCCATACTAGTCCAATCAATTAGGTTTGAATTTATCAAAGACAAGGAATCAGACTCTGGGAAGGACAGCATTGCATTATCATCATGACTATTAACTGACATGACATGTTCTGTTAAGTTAATTTCTTCAATGTTTAGATCATTAAGAATGAGATTGTCATAAAAAGGGTCATTGTTAGTTATATGCAGACCAAACTCTAGTGACTCATCAGTGGAACTTTCATCTTGGTCTCTCCATAAAAGGAGGCTTCTTTCTTGTCACCTCTAAACTTCTTCTAGACTTAGGAAAGCACCAATCTCTCCATCCATGATGGGGAGGAGGAACTCTTCCTCAGCTTTAGGATTATCAGTGTCATTAGGAGTAGTATTAGAATGTTCACAAGGTGCCAAGGGGGCCGCAAACATGTGAATTGTATATATTTCAATGTCTTTTGTGGTGATAGATAGCTCATCCCATTCATAATCATCATATTCAGTGACCTCATCATCAGATCTATTTAAGTATTCAACAATAGTTATTTGATGTACCTGGTTGGCTACCTGCGGATCAAAGTGTGGTAGATCAAGCAAATGGGTGATCATTACCAATTTCCTCCAGTTAGGATGTGGATCCCATTGTTGGGGTTTTCTTTTTATAGTTGTTTCTATCAATGGTATTCCTGAACCATCTATTGTTGAGTCTCCTACCTCTTGAATGGGAGGTTGTGTCAATAAAGGGGTGTGAAGGTCTTGTGGTACCTCAAAGCTTGGTACATAGTGCTCTCCTTGATAGTTGGGATTTTTTGTGACAAAATGTAATAACCTTTCATAAGGCCATGGTTCTAGTACTATCTCATCTTTTTCATCACTCCCTTTGTCAGAGGTCAGGTTGTATTTCAAAGCAGATTTGTCAGTTTTAGTATTAAAACCTAGTCTTGTTTTGTCTCTGGTATTCCTAAATTTCATGGGTATAGGCTCAATAAGTCCTCTTCGTGTGTTGTTTAGAAGTCCATTTCCTTTATATCCCATCTATTTGAGGAAATCATATCCTTTACCATACTATTCTGGGGATATCTCTACATGTTTGACCTCATCTTTCGTGGGTTCTCCTTTATAAATCTAGTCCAAGACTTCCTATTCTTCTATGTTATCTAAAGAAGATGTGGATCCCTTTACCATGCCATTCACTTTGTGTATTTCTGGCTCCTTGGATGCAATAGGTGTGAATGTCAAGGAAGGTTTTCCATAGGATCTTGGTGACACTGGAAGTTCTGTCAGTGATGGACTCAGGTCCAGCTTGTATTCTCCCATACCTATTTCTTTGAGTTTCAAGGTCTTCCCAAAGCTCTTCATAACCATGTCCTTGGTAGTTTTAGGAGAAAACTCATTCATAGCCTCTTTTTTATGTGGAATCATACTACCTACTTTGATATTATTACAAGTATAGTTAGCGTCTGCAGGAATTGTCACTTCCACCCCATTATGTGGGAACTTGATACACTGGTGGTAAGTGGATGGCACAACTTGCATTTCGTGAATCCATGGTCTCCCCAACAGGATATTGTAGACCAGGGGTAGATCTAGAACTTGACATATGACATTTCTTTCAATTGGTCTGACTCTAATGGGTAGAAAAATAAGACCTTTAGAGGATCTTTCTTCCTCATCATAAGCTTTGATAGTTATTTTGCTTCTAGAGTCAATGATCTATTCTGAAAGACTCAATATCCTAATTAGATTAAGTGTACAAATATTCAATACTGCACCTCCATCTATCAACACACATCTAACACAGGATTTATGAATAAGGACTTCAATATGCAGGGGTTGATTATGTGGATGTGTCAATGACTTATCATCCTCTTTAGAAAAGGAGAGGTAATGTGGCATTGAGATGTGATTGACCATCACTTGGAATTTTTCTATATCAATTTATGCTTTGGGACGTTAGCAGCATGTAGACCTTGTTCTAGGATTTCCCTATGTACTGTGGATATTTTGAGAAACTCAAAAATGGAAATCTTGGTAGAGGTTCATTGCAATTGGTCTACCAAGTCATACTTTTCTCTAGGAATAGTAACCACGTGTTTCCCTGCTGGTTTAGGGATAGTAATGATTGGAACCTTGGATGTTGATGCTAGTTTTGGGGAAGAATTGGGTCCTTTGATCATGACCTATGCTTGGCTCTGACTCATTGCATTCGAGTGGAATGAAACACCTTTGATTGTGACCATATTAATTGATTCAATTTTAATTTATAGCATATTGATCACATTATCATTGTTGGAATAGGTGTAGTTTACTTCATTACCTTTTCCTTTAGATGTTTCCCCTTTGTTGTAATTAGGGAATGGCTTATTGAATGTAGTATGATCTTCATTGGTAGTGTGTCCATCCACTTTTATCTTACCTCCTTCAATGAGGTTTTGAATGACATGTTTGAGCTTAAGGAAATTATCGGTCTTGTGTCCTTTGTTCTTGTGAAAGACATAATAGGATTTATCATCCCACCATCTGGGTTTGACCATTGGTTACCACGGTTTCGAATCTGGGATTGTGAGAACTTTGTTATCCCATAGTTTTTTCAGAACAGTCTCAAGGGGTTCTCCCAAAGGAGTGAATGTTCTTTTAGGTTTTGAAGTCCATGTTCGACCCTTGCTATTATCATTGTTTTCTTTTGGTATGGGAGTTGTTACCTTGGCATCCTTTCTTTCTTGCATACTATTAGTGAAATTGAATACCTCGGGTTTAGGGCCAACATTGGATGTGTCTACTATGCCATCGTTGACAACATTTTTGTTTTGCTTCCACCATTTAGGCTTGGAGTTGGAGTTGTTTGATTTGTTTTCACCTTGAAGAGTGATTTCCCCCTTTCTGACCATAACTTCTTTGATACAAAGGGAATTTTTAATCATCCTGTTGAAACAAGGGGAATCTTACATTTGCAATGTGTATTTCAATTCTGGTACCAAGTTATTGACAAATATTTCCATCTTCTCATATTCAGGGATAGCTCTTGAGTACCGTGCAAAGATTTTCCTCCATCTTTGAAGGAAGTGTGTAAATGATTCGCCGACCTTTTGTTTATTATTACATAGATCCATCATATTCACATCATGTTGGATGTTGTAGGAGTAATGTTGAAAAAAAAATTGAATCAACTCCTCAAAAGTTTTGACCTTGGGCGTAAGTTTTGAGAACCATTCCATGGCATTTCCTCCTAGACTTCCTAGAAATAATCGCATGAGGTATGTAGGTTCATGCATGTATTCAATGCTTAGAGCACAAAGTTCTTTGACGTGATCATGTGGTTCAGTCTCCCCGTATACTTTTCATATTTTGGTCTCACTATGTTAGGAGGGAATGGGACCATAGTGATACTCTTGTCAAAAGGGAATGGACAAATGGTGTCCAAAGAGTATTTTGTTTTGGGTTTATCTTTCTCCTTTTTAAGATTTGTGAGCTCTTTTTGCATCAAAGTTAGTTTCTTGGTGAGAATGGATATAGGAGTTGGTACCTACTTTTCTTTCAGTTTCTTCGCATCATAATCTGGGGGTAATTTTACGCTGGTGGATGCCAAATGGAGGAAGTATTTCTCTTTATCGTGATCAATTATCCTTTCCAATATCTTTTAAAACCTCTTACTCTATTTGATTTTATCATACTCATATTAAGGGATCACCCCTCACTGTCCGATCTAAATGGATGACATTCAAAGGTGGTTTCTTCATTCTCATTGAGATCTTTGTGCTTTTGGATTTTTCTATTGTCATATTCTTCAAAAGTTGCACTCCATTCATGAGTGTTTATATCCATTTGTGGAGATTCTAGATCAAGTAGGGAATTGCTATATGTTTCTCCTGGAAAGTGTGGTGATTTAGAAGGCACTTTTTATCCTTTAGATGTGTGCTTATTATATCTTGTGTTAACCATGTGGTTATTCCTCAACTTTGTCAAAGTTTCCCAATAGTGTCAAGTAGAGTCTCAAATTGTTCAAGTAAGTGTGTCTAGGAAGAAGTATTGTTTGTGTTTTGGTGGAAGTAAATGATTCCAGCATCAAAGGGTTAGAATTCTCTGATAGTGAGCTGGGAATCAAATTGTTGTAAAAAGTGGGTAGACCACACATATTGAGATAGATTGTAAGAGTCTGACAGGACATGCAAGGTAGACATTTGAAAAAAAATTTGATATAGCCACAGTGAGACCAAAAGAAGCAATAGGGATAGATTAAAGAGTCAAAAGGGAATCTGAAATAAACTATCTTCCTCTGAGAGGCAACAATGCAAATTCCCACTGTCAAAATGTTGTCAGTTAGGTCTTGGAAGTGCATGGATTTTGTTTGATCGAAGATTATGTTTTTAGGTTTTTCCAATGAGTGAAAAACACACGTAGACCAAGGTTTGAATTTTGTTTCTTGTTTGAAGAAGTTATCTTTTTAATGATTTTCAGTAGCATCAAGCATTGTTGCATTATTAGGAGGGTGAAATAGACACACATCTTATCCTTATTTTCTAGGTGGAGGATGAAAATCCTTGCTCATTGACTTAGGTACACACTCAAATGCTAATCAAAATACAGCCATCACCAAGCACGCAATGGCTCCAACCATGATGCTGTATTAGCCAACTCCAAATGCAAGTGGGGGAGTGATATGATGAGTATCTAGGGGAAATTACTTTTTTCCTTGCATAAGGATTATCACCCTTTTGGGGATGAATCAGGAATTATTTTAGTTTAAATATTGTCTATTATTAGGCAATCCATTTGAAACTATCCCCCATAGAATTGCACAAGGAAAAATTAAGGCGTATAGCCCTGTGAGTACTTAAGTATATGTAGTCCTACAAGAAAGATTCAAGCAGCTCCACTCTACACATACCCAAGCATGTTCAAGGAATGATGTCAAAATTTCATGAACAAAACCGGCTTTGTCTTTCGAGGCTTTAGCCTACGAGGAAGCAATTATTTATAGTGAGTTGGAAGGGTTGGCGTAAAACCTGTCCTCACTTAGGTCATTCCCAAGATATTTTTTCCTCAATCAGAAGGCCCTCTACTATTAAATAATCTTACAAAGGATTGGCGAGCGTGGGACATCTAGATTTCTGATTCTTCTAAAGAAGAAGAGCATACTCTCCTAATCCATGTCGTTTTCTCCCAAAAAAAATCAATCAAACAGTTCATTCCCTCAAGCAATGTTGTGCTTGATTTAATATGTTCCTATTTAAGGAAAATAGAATACTTGAAATTAGATTTGCGTTATTCAATTGACCATAGTTTTTAGTGTCTTTCTTGTCCAATTACTAATCCAAATTGAATTAAATGATTGAACTTGTTCATTTATCCAAAAAATTTAGTGCTTTGATTGTTCAATTTCTGATTCCAAATGAATTAAACAATGTGAGTTTGCTTGTTCATTTACCCCCTAGATTCTTTCACAATTGTTAAAACAATGTCTAATTTTTTGATTTTCCTTAAAAAGGAAAAGAGCATAGTAATCTAGTTATTTTAAGACATGTTTGAGAAAATGGTATTTAAGTGTGAAAGATTTTGAAAAAGGGTTAGTATCAAAATCAGTCTAAAATCCTTGCAACCACACACATTTAGTATTGTCTTCTTATTTCCTTCTTAGAAACCTGCAAGCACTTAGTTAGGCTGTCAAAAATAGGATCGCCATTACGAAAACAACCTTGTTAGCAAGTTAGAAATCAAATTTGCAAATGATAGAACTCTGTATTTTTTCCCCCTAGATGAAAGACAATATTTCAGAGACCCAAAATGATAAACCCCAAAAATGATAAAAGATTGACCCCAGATGATAATCTTTACCCAAGATGATATGCCTTTTACGTGAAACGATAACACAGACCAAAAAAGAAAAATAAGCTACCAGAAATGATTTTTATGCCAATTTTTACCTTCTACAAATGTAATGGCAGATGATATTAAAACTCCTAGAAATGATAAAAGACTGACTCCAGACGATAATCTTTACCTAGGACAATATTCCTTTTACGTGAAATGATAACACGTACCAAAAATGAAAAATAAGCTACCAGAAATGATTTTTAAACTAATTTTTACCTTTTGGAAATGCAGTGGCAGACAATATTAAAACTCCTAGAAATGATAAAAGATTTTCCAGAAATGATAAGTTGCTCCTGGAAATGATAAAAGAATGACCAGAAATGATAATTTTCTCTCGAAAAAGCTAAATTGCTTGCAAATTTTGAAAATGTCAAGGGAAGAGAGCAAAATGTGGTGAAATTTCAAGCAATCTTGCCCCATGGTGGGTGCCAGAGATGTGTGTGTGATTTTTTTACCTATTAAGAGACACAACACTTTAATAAATCATTGCAATAGTGAAAACAAGGGGTTAGAAAATGTAGCAATCACCAAAATCAATCTATTGCTTCCTATCTAGGAGTATGAAAAATGACATAATAGCCCTCAGATTATGCATATTCTAGTGACAAATACAACCTAAGAATGGAAGATTCAAATGAAAAGTAATCTAAATGATTAAAAAACATGCATTCTAGCTCTAGAAATGAAGAGTATAACAAAATAAATAAGAAAAAAACTAGAAAGCACTATGAAAATCCCTAAAACATGAGCAACATGAGATTGCTCCTTCAATTCTCCAAATATGGACAGCATAAGGATGCTTTCAACTCTTCAAAATTAGGAGCATTACCATAATACAATAAAATACTTCTAATTTTAGGGCCAAAGCAAAGGTAAAATTAAGGGCCATTTGAGCTCAAAATCCATCCTACTTATAGGAGAAATGGAGGAAGGGGAGAATACTCTAGAAGGGCTGCTATTAATGAGGGTGTAAGACTCATTAATGAGGAGTGGTGGAAGGAATATGTAAGAGCCATTAATGCTTCATTTATAAAAGAATTAATGAGGTATGGGTGAGGGTTAAGAAGCATGGGTGAGGGTTTAGAGTCAAGCCTGACAAATTTGACTTTAGGGGGAGGGTTGAATCCCTAATCACACCTTAATGAAATGTGACAAGCTTAAGGGTAGCTTAGGATTAGGTTTAAGGATTAAGGGATGTGATTAAGGAGATAGAATGAGTGGAGGGGGGATTAGCTAATTAGGGTTAATTAGCTAATTAAGAATAATTAGCATGTGAGAAGGGGTTGGGGTGAGTTTGAACTTAGGGTTGAATATTTGAGATTGGTTAGGTTTGAGGGAATATTAATGAAATGAATTGTTGTAATAACATATTCACTCAATAATAGGGATTTAATTAATCATTTAAGCTTTTGATTTCTTTGTAATAATTAATTATGATCATAGCCAAATTGAATAAATTGGGCTAGGGGATTGATTTTGCAAGTGATGAGGTATAAATAGGATTTCATTAATTCCCTTTTAAATTAATTACCTTAGCCATATTATGATTTGAATTGGCTAAAGTGATTAATGTAAATTAGTGATTAGATCACTTAGGAGATTAAATCTTATTCAAATGAATTATGCCAGCCGATTGAAGAGTTGTTTGAACATAATTGGGGGTATGATCACACTTAGGGAAAATAGGGTCTATGGTCAGAGTAGAAAAAATCTAGGTGGTTATCAAATAGGGAAAATAGGGTCGTTGGTACCCACTTTGGTTTTGGGAAGGATTCAACTTCATCTGGATGAGCTCATTTGTGATTTGGGACAAGGTCTTCTTCACAGCATCCAATTTGAAGGCTAAATGAGTATCGAGTTTAGGTTGGGGTACAACTATTTGTTCTACAAATGTGGTTTTATGAGCCTTATAACCATGATAATGTATGAATGGTAGTAGGGCTATGAATGGTTGTGTTGGAATCAGATTCAGCAGATAAAAATGAGTGGCCAAAGCTTGATTTCTTTTTGCAAATGGATGTGGGGCAGTAGCATTGTTAATGATAGCCATGGTTATGATGTTCCCCTCTTGCAGATCCATTTTTTGTGTGAATGTTATGGCCTCATTATATACCTTTTCTATTGTGTCTCTATCTGCAGGTGGGATTCTTCTTAGAAAATTTGAGGTGAAGGGATCTTTTCTCATTGGTATGAACTGATGATGCATCATAGCTAGATCTACATACAACTTAAATTGATTAATAAATTTGGTTTCATATTTTTTCCATGTAGAGAGAGATCCTCATGGTAAATTCAGGTACCAATTGTATGTGAATTCTCCCAAAGTTTAGGGGACAAGATGATAGACAACATCTTGGTGGGAAATCTCTTTACGATTGCAAATTTCTTTGAAGGCACCAATGTCCTCTTCTACTATCCTTGAATTTCCATATATGAAACATGGGAAAAAACTCTCTAGATTTTTGGGCAATTCATGGAGTTGTCCAACAAAATTCAATAGTGAACTTTGTGTGTTGGCGAAGAAATCCATTAGACGAGGTTGTTGCAGATTATGATTTTGCAATTTTTAATTTTGATTTATGGCTATGGGAACAATCGGGATAGTGATGTATGATTGCTTTCCAAGTGGGTTTTGTGACTTGGTAGGATGGTGAGAGGAGTTCACTCTTGTCTTCCCTTTTTCGCTGCAAGCTCTACGATGGTGAGTGAGTTCAATGAACTCTCTTCTTTTTGGAGATGATCTAAGTACTCGCTCAAACCATTTTGGGGAAAATGATCCAATGTTATTCATCTTTTCAGTCTTGAGGTGCTCCTTCTAGTGCCACTTGTGTTGAGCATCATTTTTACACAAGTCAATGGCTAGGATCTTGAGATTCGATTTCCTCTCTTGAAAGAATAACAAAGTTATTCCCAAGGTTCACCTAGGTTGGGTCACAACCTACTTGGTTACTTAGTTGAAGATAAATGTGAATGTTCACAAGGAGGTCTTTACTGGTATGTTCAAGACATCAAACTGCAAAACAAATTAAGTACTTTTTTTGGTATTTTCTGATTTGACAAAGATTGGTGTTTTAAAGAAAGATGCAATTTTGTGTTTTCAAGATAATTACTTTGAAAATTATAACAGAATATAAATGACTAGGGTAACAAGAAATGAAATGTACTCGCTAAAAATGAAATCCTAATGGATATAAACCATTTTCAATCTTCCCTTGCAAATTGATTGATGGAGAGATTTGGAACAAACCCACGAAGTATAAATCAGAAAATGTCACAATTCTGTACTTGATGGATGCAATCATTTGGAGACAAAATGTATTCACTCGTGCAAGATTTTAAAAACCTATCAAATTGTGAAGCCACCAAGACATGCGCACACACGAGATGGATTTATCATAAATCCTAAAGGATGATCTCTTCCATGTATTCATCACCATAAGGTAGATAGATAATAGAAAACTCCAACTAAAGGAAATGTGAGTTTGAAACACACTAAGAAATTAGCTCTTTGTAAATGATGAATAAGCATACACAAATTCATCACTTTCGCATAGATATCAGAAATTTCACACCACAAATGAAGCACCAAATTGTAGATTTTATTGCATTAGGAATCCCCCCTTATTACATTGCTTTTGATTACAATATATAGAGGTTTGATCTAAAAACTCTAAATGTCAAAATTAGGGCATCAGAGAGTCTAAATTTATGAAAATAAACTAAAACTAAAACTTTGCTAAAAGAAAACTACTGCTAAGTAACACAAAGAAACTTGCATGGATTTTTAATCCATTTACAATCACTTTGTCTACACAAGAAGGATCAAACTCATCTAGAAAAGAGAGAGAAAGAAGATAGGGTTTCTCTACATGCAACTAAATTCTTCTTCTTGATCTTGGATTTCTCCCTTGGAATCTTCATCTGGGGTTCTCTTTGTTGTGGGAACTAATAGAGGACCCTTAGTCATTCAAAAATGTACTCCAGTTGGGAACCCATATGATATGGAGTTCAAACTCCATGTAAAAAAGTGATCTCACTGGAAACACCTAGATTTTTGGACCCAGACCTCTCCTCCAAAGTTTTCTAGTGCCCAAAAAAGTGCTAAGTGTCGACACCAAATTGTGGAGGCCCAAAAGTTTCAGCACTTTTGGAGGCTGAAAGGCCAAAAATATGGGAAGGCTGAAAGGTTGAACTTAGCCTTGGAGAAAAATTTTAAGTGTGAAAATTTTCATTTTCAAAACTCTTGAAGAGGCCTGAAGAGTCATTTCGAAAAGACTTCTAGATATGCAGCCCGGAGCCTTTTTATTATCTCCTAAACTTCTTTGTAATTTATCTCTTTCCTCTTTACTTTATTGACCCTTTGTTCTTGCTTCTCCCTAAATATGGTCAATTCAGAATTAAATAGCTTGATCTCCTCTTCATGTTTTGACATCACCTGTATGTCTTCCATGGAGTAGAACAACTATTATAAGGGCTCTTTGGTACTAACCTCTGCCAGAATATCTCTAAATTGTGCAACCACCTCTTTTGATGGATGTAGGATCTGCTTATCTTGGTCCTTGTATAAGTCAAAGCCAATCCTTATGAAAAAAACATAAATCTCTTTCACCCATTCCATGACCTCCTTCTTTTTTCCAATATTTGGGCTCGACACTCTTCGCGGACCTTAATTGTCTTGGCTATGCATTTGATCCAAGTTTCAAAGTTGTCTAACTCTTCTCCCTCATATATCTTCACTAGGATCTTGAAGTGTTGCTTCTTAATTATTTTTAGGTCCTAGAGGGTAGCTTTCCATTTGGTTATCTCAGAATCTAGGCCACCTTCCTTCTCCATCAGATCTATCAACTTTTTTTCTTCAACCAAGATGACTCAGAAAGGCTTAAACACTAGTTTGATGGCCTCTTCTCCGTACTGTTTGTTAGTTCCTTTTCTTGCTGATATGAAAAAATGCCCTCAATGAGCTTGCTCTATTTATCCCAGACACTGACCAAGCAAGATGCAGAATGATAGAAACAAGGTTTTGAAACCTCCTACACTTTGAGCTCGACTAACTCGGGTGGGATTACCCTTCTAACTTAGAATAATGAAATAACTGAATTATTCCAATTAACTATGATGAAATTACAGGGTTTGATTACTGTAACTTTTATTGAAAATAGACCAGACCAAAAGTAAAGATTAATTTTAATAGTGATAGTCACTTGATTTAATGGAAATAGACCAGTGCTTAATCCTAGGGTATGGAGTCACTTATGAACAATTTTAACCAGCTTGATCATGAATATGAACTTAAAACAATTACAACATCTGACATAAACATAGATATACCTTATATACCTATCTCAACACACTTAACAAGTTAATTCATAAAATTCATTGTATACCTTGAATCTTATTGAGACCTTCCTAAGGCATTTTTAGTCTTTCCTTGAAAGAACCCTAGAAATATTTCATAATCTGCCTGATAGACATATAAATTGAACATTTTCAAATATTCAATCTAAATAAAATTTAGAACACCAAAATGAAGACACAATACTCATTATATGCTTCAGAAACTATAACTGGATTTCATTTTCATTCAAAATCAGAATTGCTTGCTACATTCAACAATAATTCTCCAAAACCTATTATATTGGTCTTGAACCAGAGTTTATACAATTATACATTGCATTCTCAAAATCAAATGGCTATCCCTTTCCCAGTAGTCTTGGAATCATTTTATAATTAAGGATGCAACAAGCTACCGACTTACTGGGAAATATTTACAAAATATTTTGCAACAACCTTACAACAGACAAGAAACAAGAATTGTAATAGAACACGGGTGGGAGTTATTTGCAAAGTCTAAATAAGGTTTGTTGTTGTTTTTGACAATGTCCTCATCCTTTTAGCTTTGCCTCCCACCTATTTACCTCTTTCGCAGTGGGCCAATCAAAGGTTTTTTCTTCTTCCATCTTTGCAACAGCTTCTATCCACCTAGCATCCATGGCAGTTTTGGCCTCAAAAATGAACTTGGCCATATCTCTCTCGATCTTGAAAAGGCATCAATCAATTCATTGCAATATTCTACATTCGTATCCTTTTCCAAGCATTTCTTTACATCTTGATTTTTTAGTACAACATCAAAACCAGCCACCCAATCTGATTGTATTTTCAAAACACCTGCTTCATCATAAATTTTTGGGATCAATGAGGACATTGATCACCAAATAACTACAACTTGTTGTCTATCAAATCAGATTTGCCATTGAAAAAGGAAAAGGTGTCATTCATCTTACTGACCATCTCAATGGTATCTGTTACTTTATCTGAGAAATCATCACTATATAGGATGGCATTTTTAAACTTATCTAAAATCCTTTCCTTCCCTGACCACATTTTGAAAGTAGGTTCTAAGAACATCATAGCTTCTACAGCTATCTTTGAGGCTTCTTGTAATGAGCCATATAGTGTATACACTATGTCATTTTTATGTTTTAGGACATCAATCATGTGCTACAATATGAGAAACATAACAGACATAGCATTTATGCTCTGTTCTTGTGATATCTCTTTTGATTGGCTTTCTACCAATGCAGAATCTTCCTTAACTCCAATGGCAACATTTGTCATAACTTTTTCCACTTCCTCAACGGTTGGAGTTTTTTCCCTCTTACTTTCTATTAACTCCTCTTTCAATTTGGCAATTTCCTCTTCTAATGTGTGGTTCTGGACCACCACTTCTTCATGTTTCTTCGCCAAGGCCATCATTTGGCCAAAATTCATTTCATACCTCTTGGACAGGTCATCAACTTTTGCCAGGTTCATAAATGAAAATTATGTCATTAACTAAGCTATCTCAGTATCTGAAGTATTCTACAAATTCCATATCATCCTGTCTGCCCTTTTCTCTTCTCTGATGGTCATGACTAAGGGTTTTTATGTGGCAGGAGCTAGTGACCATATTGCCAGGGTTTTAGATTTAGGATCAAATCCTGATCCTTTCAATACTTCATCCATTTCAAACTCTATTTTCAATAGAGGATCTTCTTTCCTCCTGATCTGATCAATAATGAATGTGGATTGTAGATCCCAACTAGGCATCAGCATTACACCACTATTCTGAACTAGTAATCTGGATTGTTCCACAGTAATTTGTTCACTCTCAGGATCATAATCTTGGAGTGTTTGTACAATTTCCTCATTCTTATCTGTACTTTCTTCTGCTGCAGTCAACTCCTACCTCAAATTCTTTTGTTTCAATTTAATCAAGAAAGTTTTGAATTCCTCAGACTTTATGAACTCATCATCCTTCATGAACTCACTAGCCATCATGACCCTCTCATCATCCTTTTTAAATAGTACCATTTGATTGTCTCCTTGACCCTCAGCCTCAGGATCTTTCTGCAATTGTCTTTTCAACTTTCTAAAATATTTACCATGCTCAGAGATCATGGCCTTGGCCATGCTTTTCATATCCTGCATCATCTTGTGCTCTTTCTTTTTTTTCTTCCTTGGTGGCTCTCTAACTGAAGTAGCCTCTTCACCAGCCTCTTCCTCTTCATGTTTCTCTTCCTGTCTTTCCTAGTGTTCTTGGTCATGTAATAAAACTAGAATTGGGGACCCTTTAGATTGTGCATCTTCAGCACTTAATTGTGGTACCTATGCCATTAGGGTTTCATAGGACTTGATCATTTCCTCTATTATTTATAAGTATGGGAGAGCAGGGAAAAAACTAGAGAATGAATTGTCTGATTCTTTCCATTTAGATTCTACTCTTAGGAGGTCATTCCACTTCCTTCTCCTATCCTAGACTTCTTGCTTATTGAGCTTGTTCCTCACAACATCCTCATCATCCAGTGGCTCATGATCACTAATTTTTTTCCAAGGAGTCATTCTTTTTAGGGTTGTTTACATAAAAAAATTTGGATCACAGAATCTGGCAATTGCTGCAGACATTCTGTATTGCTACAAGAAATCATTTATCAGATCAAAAACCCTTTTCCCAGACAAATTCTAAGAATGCAATCCTAGGGGGAAAAAACTTGGGAAGGATGTGAGGGGGCTAAGTACAACCATATAGGGGGCTAAGTACAACCATATACTCTGATGATAGTAATGTAATAAAAAATGAAGAAATCAGCCCAATTGTGAGAGATAGGCCAGTTTGGGACATACTCCCAAGGTCTCAAAATCTTTCTAACCTCAAAAGGAATCCTGTGCCTATCTATTCCTAACAAATTAAAAATTGGATCCACAATCCAGTTGCAGAAGCATACAGATGATGAGTTGTTGGATGAACTATCCCATACCTGAGTCCATCTTTGGATTGGTGCATCCACACCATACTCTAAGACAAATAACTCAAGCTCTTTATCCATTGATGCTCTGTTATAATACAAAATCATATACATCAGATGAGAGTAATGCTTAAAAGTAGGTGTTGGAGTATCTGACTGTATCTCTAATAGTGTAGCATGGATGGCATCAACTATATATCCAACATAGTCATAATCAGTGTTGACCTCCGGGTGCTGGATGTTCATGGCCATCATAAGTAAATCTTGAGACTCTATGGAATCTCCATCAAAACCTATAACCCTACTCAAACCATAGACTATACATTTTACATAGTGATGAAACAAGGATAAGTCAAAAGGTGGCTTGAAATTGTCTGGAATTTTTACCAGGCGCCTATCTACTCTGGGCATGAACTTAGGCATTTCATATTTCTTAATTAAATTCTCTCTTTTGTACAATGCACCAGTGATTCCAAATACTTCTGCCACTAACCTCCTATCTATGGAAACTAGGGTTTCTTTATTCCTTTCCTGATTACCCTAGCTACAGGGCAGTAGTTTTTAGATAATTCCTTAATAAGACCTATGTCAACATAGACATCAGGCGTGATCAATTTTTCCATATTCAAATCCCATGGATTAAAAATTGGGACTGGTTTGATCCTATTATTCCAGAAATAATGAAACAAAGTATTACCAGAATAATTTGGGGTTACTAGATTTCTACATTGACACCATTTGTCATTCCATTCATCCCAATTTACACTATTTGTGTTCAGAGTTCCTGGCAACAACTTGGCAAATTCTTCAACATACTTCTTCAATGTAACCTCTTTCTTCTTCTCAAACCCTTGTAAGGTAGCGAGAATAATAGCTTGACTCATCCTTCTTCTTCAAAATTATTATCTCAAACAGAATACTTCAGACCAACAAACCTTTTCATTCTTCGCAAAAAATCTTAGGATGCAGAAATGAGAGCTGTATAGAATCAAACTCAATCATTCAAACTTATAGCCATTAAATCATGTGTCTTGTCAACTTGAATGCCAAATTATTTGTAGTTGCAGTGTCATGAAATCATCACTCTGTCACTAATGCTGCTATTAATTCACACTATTTGATCCTAGCTGGAAAAGAGTGTACAATTTTCTCCTTTTGCACTCATAAGCCTGAAACTAGCCACTTGTCAATCTAGCACCAACCCACTATACTTTACTCATACTCAGAATAGTTCTTGCAAGTGAGCGATGTGACCTTTTACTTTAACCAGTCACACACTCGCCATCTGTTTCTACCTTGGTTTTCATCTTCTGCGGGTGAGCGACGACCTAATTTTCACTCCATCATTTGGTAGTCACATACTCACTATCTTTCTACCCTTTTCTTTTATGTCCATGCGAGTGTGCAATATTACCTTTTCTTCAACCAGTCACACACTCGCTGCTCAACATTTATCTTTGTTTGAATCTTCGCGAGTGAGCGAGTACCACTCATTTCTTAATCATTTCACAATCACTTACCCGCTGGCTTCCAAATCATTTCTTTTGGATCTGAACAAGTGAGCGATTTTCATTTTTATCATGCACCTTATCTGGTCGCTCCCTCATGCTGTAAAACACTTCAACTTATAATACTAGTGAGTGAGCAATGACCCTTGTTCTTCATTTGGTCGTAGACTCGCTGTTGAAAAATATCTGTGGCTTAATCCTTCGCGGCTGAGTGATCTTTTGTATCAAAATCTTAAAATTCTCTTATCACACACTCGCTAACCCCTTTTTCTTTTCTCAAATCTGTGAGCGGTTGAGCGATGGTTTCATTTTTTTTATCGCGCACTCGCTGGCTTGAAAACTTAACCATCTCATCGACTGTAAGTGTGCGGTTGCCAACCTTCTTTCTTCAATAACATACTCGCTAACAACTTTCCTTTTGTCTTTATTTATGGGTGAGTGAGCAATATCCCTCTTCTTTTCCTTATCACACACTTGCAAGCTCATTTTTTCAAACTTCAAATCATTAGTGAGTGAGTAAGGTGATAAATGATCTCATAATCGCCCACTTGCACACCTTTTAAAACATTGAAAAATACCTCTGTGACTAAGCGGTGAGCTTTCAAATTCATTTTTTGGCATAACAGATCACTTACTCATACTGCAAAACATACATGAGTTAAAACTTGAGCGATTGAGTGACCTCTACAACCTGACTTCCTCACACAGTCGCTGACTAAAAAAACATACATGAAAACCTAACGCGGGTATGCAACTACTTAATTTTAATAACACTCGCTCGGTCGCAGAGCATAAAGTGAACAACATAACATTAAAGTGACTGTGTGACACACAAGATTTTGAGTCATCACGAACTCACTAGACCTTCTTTTAAATGAGTTAATTCCTCACAAGTGAGCAATAAACAGAACCATTCCTAACCTGCTCAGTTGCAAAGTTACAACTTGACTTCAAAAATACATCAGATTGTGTGATTTACATTCTTTAGTAACCAAATTGATCACTTGCAGTGCTAATCATGACTTGACACAATTTTGCCTCGACTGCGCAATTTACATTAAAATGACTCGTCGTTCACTTGCACAACTTGAAAACATGTTAAAAGACCAACACGACTGAGCGACAAATATTTAAAAAATCAAACAGCATTAATGAATTTTGACCTTTTAAACACAGTAAGACATGGGATTTAAACTAGAAAGTGCGAGAAAATAGTCAATGCTAAGAATTTTGAAAATTTTCTTGGTATAGTGCTAACACTGTTCAAAGTCATTTTTCTAGTTCGCACTTGCTTGGATGAACAAAGGGGTCAAACCTATTGATATTTTTGGGGTGGCCCTCTTTTCTAATACAACTTGTAATTAGGCCTCCAGGAAACTTGGATCAATAGGCCCTAAGATTTTATGAATGAAATTTTTCAAAGCCTCATTTTTCTCAATTAAGGACTTTATGGTTTCCTCATCCTTACTCATGAATCATATAGCATGCTTGAGTCCTAAATATCCAAGTGTCTTTCTCCCTTCCCTAGTAGGTTCACCCAAGTCTACCTCTTCAAGTGTGTAATCTTTGGGGGTCTCTTATGTTTGAGAAGTGCTAACAGAAGGAATTGCTACTTGTGCCTTCCAGCGACCCCTAATGTCTTGGGTGACATAGGATATTGTCCTAGATGGTATGCTGACCTCTATTTTGTGGAAGGCTTTCCATAAAGATTCCATACTTGTGTCTTTCCCCTCTTCCTCATCAGTCTAATTTCTCTTCTCAGTCTGAATCTCTTTAGTAAATAAGTAGGTTTACAAAAGGCAGAGACTGGCTCATATGGGGGAATGTGTAGGATTGACGCCAAGTTTTGTGACCTTGAGGTAAATTGCTCCTCTGATTTTTTATCATGTTCATCTACCTCATTCACTTCTTCTTTGTGACCTTCTCCTTCTCCCCATGACCTTCTCCTTCTCCCCTATCTTTTCCATCCTAAACTTGGCCCTCATCCCCAGAAGAACTGATCAACATTTTTTTATTGAGGCTATCCATGTCCTCCAGTGTGATTTTAAAAGGTGACACAACTTTTGTGCTTATTGACCCCTGAAGATTCAGGATGAAGCATGGTAGGGGTACACATGGAGGTGGGGTAGGTGTTGGAACTGTGATCATGGAAGAATATGAATAGGCACTATGAGTGGTGGAGTAGGAATAGAAAGAATTAGAATGGGAGGTGGGAGAATAGAAGTTGAAGGAGGTGGAGTCATCATTGGAGTTAAGTGAGAAGGTGGTAGAGTGGGAATTGGATGTGGGAGAGAGGTTGGTGGAATGGGAACATAAGGTGGTTGAGTGGAAGTGGCACTTTGGCCTATGGATCTATCCCCTATTATGTTCTGAGTTGTTGGGGTATCCTGAGTTTGAGGCCCTTGGCCTATGTTGGAACTTACCCCTATGATTGGTACATTTAGTGCTAGATTGGTTAACTGGGCCAGAGGTGGAGTGAGAACCACATGCGGTTGGATAAGTGTAGGAGCTCCCATTTCAAATCCTATTGTTGAATCAAGTGTGTCCTTTTCCTTGTCTACAAAGCCTTCTAGGCCTTCAAAATCTGATATTTGGAACTCATATGAGCCTAAGGAATCGAGGGGATTTTCCTACTCTTTAGGATATTATATGTGTTTCCTAGAAGTCTCCTTTTCCTTCCTCTTCTATGATCTTGTCCTTTTGACCAGAGGTACATCTTCTTCTTCTTCTTCTGGCTCCTCTTGTAAGGTTTCCAATTGTGGAGATGTAGAAGCTCTCCTCCTTTTATACATTTTCTTCCCTTTTTTGAAGGTAGGAGGAGATTGGCCAAAAGTGGATGGGCCTTCATCTTGTGGGTCCCATGATGATCCCATTGGAGGATCTATTTGTCTAGTCATTCTAGTTTTTGGAGCTTTATGCCTCAAATTTGAACCATACTCTACCACACGTTCATGGCCATAAACTGTGCTTGGCTTCTGTGGTGGTGCTTTCTTATACTAGGGCACTGTAGATTTCTCCCTGCATTGCTTATCCACCTTCTTGGGTGGATCCATCAATGTCTTCATCAGGATTGGATTCATCTTATAATGCCTTTTGATCCATGTTTTTGTTGTTTGGATCACATGCCTAGCTCAGAATTCAATGTCATCATTCTCATCCTTATCGATTTTTGCCTTCATGATGGGCCTGTCGTATATTTTATCCAAAGTATAAATTTCCTCCAGCACCCTATCTGAATCATTTTCCCAAATTATTGGGGGAATTGGGGTCTTCAAGGTCTCATGTGCAAGGGTAAGGGACATCCTACAATATTCCCTGATTCTGACCTCATGATCATCTACATAGTTTTCCCAGTGATCTTAAAGGTGTGGTTCATGAATATAGAATTTGCCAATAATGTGGTTGTATGTACCTATTGGGTCAAACCTGGGCCAGACTGTTCTATAAAGTTGAAAAGGGCACTCATCCCACTCGAATTCCAAGGATTTTCAAACCTTCATATCTTGGAGTGTGTAGGGGCCTAGAAGAATAGGGAAGTCCCATAAATTCTTCTTCTTGTGCTTTATATGCTCATAGGCATCTCCGAGCTACCTGGCCATTTCTAAAGTAACCACCTATTCAGATGGGTATCTGGGCAACTTATTCAAGTTTTAAGTGGACCCTACCACCAGGATATATTTGAATATTCTAAATTGTATGTAATAGGCCCCAATGGCACTCACCTTAGCAACTGCTTCTTCTAACATCCTCTTTGAAAAGTCACCTTCAATAAATCAGATGATCACAAAAATGAAGGCATCATTTACTATTCTATAATCTGGGCTATCATCTGGCATATCTTCCCTTCTTACCAACTATGGATATACAACATGGGGCCATGCATCCTGGTAATTGATGTTCCCCCTCTAAGTCATCCCTGGATAATCTTCTTGTGTGGCTAAGAAGTACAATATGTATGTACTCATATAGAATTATGGTTTATATCTCACTATAGTTATTGTTCATCCCATCTGTTACTAATAATGGCTCCACCAATCGAACCTGGACTTGTGCCCTCTAATCTTCTCTATCAGTAGCATCATCTAATCCTCAAGTTGGATGGATTGAGATAGTCCATACGCTCTACTTAATAATGATACTGATGCCTAGATGTCATCTTTCAAATACCCCTTCCTGAGGTCTATCTTATCCAACCTTTTTTTTGTAAGTGGTTGCTTGAGGTGATTGTTATTCATGATCTCGTATTCCTCTTCACCTTTATTTGTGAACCATCTGAGGCCCTTTCCAATGAAGAAGTCACAGAACTTGTCTATACCCTTATGGAGGTAGAAGACCTCTTCTATGATGTCTAGCCTTATGTCCAGTACTACCTGTCCTTCTATGTTTTGGACCACTCTTTCAACTGGAATGTAATGGTTTGAAAGGGTCATGATCACATCAAATGAGGAGACAGTCACTAGGTGGGCTGTTGAGTTAACGAGACCTGAAAGGGCTAGTGAAGTGCAGTCCTTGGATCTTCCTACTAGTTGAGATAATCTTACTAAGAACTCATCCTAGTCCACGTTCCCAATGTTGGTGACTATGATTTCTATGTGTTTATTTCCAATCTTTGAAAGGGGGTGATTCCCCTTGTATAGATACTTCATTGGAGATGTTGTTCATTTCTCAAACATTCATGCTAGAAAAGTGCAAGTATTAGTGCTTTATTGAAAAGGAAACTACAAAATAGGAAAAAACTGATTTAATCAAGAAAATAGAAGCAGAAATCCCTTTAAGTAGCCAAAAATGCAGATTTTGCACTTTTGGCCTTTTCAGGCCTTTGGACACCAAAAACTGGGTCAGGGTCTAAAAGGGCCAAAAGTGCAAAAGGAAAAAGTGATGAGGAATAGAAAATTTTGGACTTTCAGGGTGTGAAAGTCTGAATAGAATCTTGGACTCTGAAAGTTTGAAATCCGCAGATGGATGACCAGGTCATTTGGAGTTTTTGTCCTTTTGACATTTCAAGGATTTTGGACATCTTGGGGGTCTAAAACACTGACATCAAAGAGAAGTTGAAAGGCACTTGGTGACAGTTTGCAATGTGGAAGGTTTTTAGCCTTTCCAAGGCCAAAAACCTATGACATGGTTGAAGGATGGGAAACCCTAGGGGAGAAAATTAAATAGGGAAAAACTACAAAATGAGAGGGAGCCTCCCCCCGAAAGCCCAATGTTGCAAACCCTAAGGACTTTGGGGGAAGCACACGGACTAGACAACAAAACAAAAAACCCTAACCTAACCAACGAAGGAAAAACAAAACTAGATAGTGAGAAAAACCTACCTTTTGAGTGCAAGGGGTGGAGGATGATGAATGCGAAGAGCACATGGTCACAAAAGAGTGAGACCATCAGAATGGTAAGTACGTGGGAGCACGAAAGATGAAGAGGACAGAAAATGCAAAGTGAAGAATCACTTAGGGCTCAAGCCCTTATATAGTCTATGGACGATGTCACCACCTTTCAGTTTTTTGGGGTCCAAAACACTGAAAGGTACAAAGGTTTGGTCCTTTGGCCTTTTCGGTGTTTTTAGAGGCCGAAGCACTGAAAGGGTCGGGCTTCGGCCTTTCGGCCATATTGGAATTTCGGAGGACTCTAGGTCCTCCAAAATGCCAAAAGGGAAAAAAGGCCAAAAAAATTTTGACTTGGCTCAACAAGACCATTCAGAGACCCACTTGCAAGGAACCAGGAGAGGGGCAGACTCAAAAAACTAAAAGACACAAAAAAGAGAGGAGGTCCCCATGGTCAGAGGACCAAAATGGGGTGTGTGTTGTGGACTCACAACAAGTGGTTAGTGGTAGATTAAACCTAAAAGTGGGAAAATGGATTCAAAAGCCTTCAAGGCTTAGGAAAGCATAGGAATATTCTTAAAATAATTTCTAGTATGTTTTTACATTATTCTAGGTCGGTTGGAGGTCATTGGAGTTTGTTTTATGCATAGTTGTCAAAGTTGTCAAAATGTTGCATGACAAAATTTACAAGTTTTGAAAGTTACATGATACTATTTGAGAGGATAGTATTCTCTTAAAATAATGATGATGGGTTGTTAATGTAACGGCCTACAATCATGGGGGAGGCATATTTAGACATTTAGGATCCCATTTCCCAAGGTAGTGTGATGTAATGAGTGATTTTGAATTTGAATGAGAAGCTCTGAGTTTTGGTTTTTGCATACACTTGACTTGTTTTGAGTTCATGAGCTAGTATATGGATTGAACTAAGTGATCCAATGTTGCATTAGTGTGGTAGAGATAGTTTTAAGAACTTTTCATTCAGTATTGAAGTTGTTTTGAGTTCATTAGATTAGCTTTTCAAATTGTTTTGCAAGTAGTCTAGTTGCTGGTGTTGTTTTAGATAGTTTAGGAAAAATGGATCCCCCATAGCTCTCCACCATGAATATCATCATGGCCCTGAGGGATATGTCAAGGAAGCCTTTTTATACTATACATATGGAAGGAGAATATCAGAAGAGAAAGCTAGCTAATTTTAAGGTCATTCCCTAGGTGATTTCAATGTGCTCAGCTAGGTGCATGAGAGTGTTTAAATGTTTTTTAATTGCAGGGGAAGATTTGGGAACATGAAACCAAGCATGGTTTTGGAAGCATAGAGGTACTATAGATATCTCCTGAGAGGATTTGGCATTGTTTGATCCATTAAAATAGATTTCCAAGTAGAAATCAAAAGACTACACAAAAATAGCCCTATTTTCCCTATTAGCCCTAAATTTTAGGAACCTACTGTACAGAGGCCCTATAACCCTAAGACCACCAAAATCCTTTGTATCTTGGAAAAGGGTGTCTGAATATAAAAAATTTCGGGGGGTTTTTTGGGATTTTTGTGGGAGAAGTGAGTAAAACCCTTTGTATAGGGCTAATTGACCTATTAGGCCTAAAAGACCAAACTTAGTGTTTGTCTTGAGATCGTTTACTAAACCATTGATGACCTATTATAATGGGATCATATGGGAGGAAAGAAGTTTTCTCAAAAATAATTTCACCCCCTGCAGCATTTTTGATGAAGCGGTGATGAGAATGCACTTGTAATCTTCCAAGGTGGAGTAAGAGGTTGAAGAGCAATTGGTTGATAGTTACCCCCAAGGTGAAGCATAGACATCACCAAATCATAGAGTGGTGTTAGAGAGGCTCTAGGCTAGACAATCTAGAGCTTCAAAGGTCCTAGAGAAGAAATTAGGATCTTTTGGAGACTAGGAATTGGAAGTGTCCTAGAAGAGTTTGTGCAAGCACACCTTGGAGATTATCTATCAGATTGGTATTAGAGCTAAAATATTTGGCTTGTGGTGAATTTTCCAACTAGAAAAGTCAATAGGAGAGTCTACAATGGTGACAAATATTGAGTTGGAAAATAAATTGGATGAGAAAGAAGAGGAAAATAGATTTCTTTGAGAGAGATTGGCACAATTGGAACACAAAGTATACCAAGTAGAAGAAAAGACTGAAGAAGTGAAAGATAAAATTGAACGAAAAAAAAAAGAAATAGCCTTGGATGATGAGGTCCCTGAAGCTGACCATGTTCTCACCAAAGAACCATTCTTGAAGGAATTAAAATATTTGAGTGGAAATACATTGGAATGAGTACCTATCTTCATTGGAAAGATGGAACCAAAGATAGTCCTAGATTGGATTGAAGGACTTGAAAATCACTTTGAATGTGATGGTACAACTGAAGCTCAAAAACTAAAAGTGGAAAAAGCTAGACTTAGAGGGTTTGCACTCACTTGGTGGAAATTTATCCAAGATGAGAGAGAGAAGGAAGTAAAGAGACACATTTCTACTTGGAATTCTATGGTAGCCAATATCATAGAAGAATATGTACCCGAAGACTATGAGATTCAGTTACATAAAAGAAGACAAAGTCTTAGGAAAAAAGACTTGGATTTTAACTCTTATAATGAAGAGTTTCAAAGGATATGAATGAAATTAAGGATTACAGAAGAGGAAAGTGTGAAGATAGATAGATACCTTAATGGTCTTAAATTGAATATAAAAGATGAACTAAGTTTTATTACCCCTACCACTATCTAGACATGCCACCAACTTACCATAAAGGTGGAAGATAATTTGAGAAAGAAACAAGACTCAAGTAATACAAGAGGCAGAGGTATAGGTAGAGGAAGAGATAATAGAGGACAAAGAAGTGGATATGGTGGATAATTTTAGATTCCAAGAACCAAGGAGAAACTAAGCTGACAGAAAAAGAAAAAAAAAAAAAAAGGAAGGTCAAGAAGAGGAAGCTTCAATGGAGGAAGAGGCTCTAACAATAGTTGGATAGGAAGAGGCAATATCCAAGGAAGAGGTTCCTACTTTGCAACAATAAAATGTTGTCATGGTAATCAGATGGGACATCCTACCTATAGGTTTTTAGAGAAGGGCTCTGCTTCTCAAGGGGAAGACAAGAGAGTTAACTTTGTGCAAGAGGAGTCTAGTGGTGGAAACCAACACCCTGAGGTACCCCTAGAATCAGAGGAAGGAGAGAATCTGATGATAAGAAGAACACTAATCAAAGAACCAGTGAGAGAGGATCCAAGCTAGAGAAGATCACTTTTTAGAGTTAAATGCAAGATCATGGGTAAATTATGTAGTCATCATAGACTCAGGGTCTACTAATAACATTGTATCAGAGGAAGAAGTTAGATAGATAAAGATGAAAATGATTCCACATAGTAACCCATACAAGGTTACTTGGTTGAACAAAGGAAAACATATCCTTGTGAATGAACAAGCATGGGTGGACTTCTCAATTGGAAGATATAAGGATAAGTTATTTTTTGATGTCCTACCTATGGACTCATTTCACCTATTATTTGGTAGACCATGGAAATTTGACAGACAGGCCATGCATGATGGAGCTTAGAATGCATATTCCTTTAAGAAGGATGATGTGACTTTCAAAATATAGTCACGGTTGGAAGAAGGAGAAGTGAAGACTTCAGATCCTAATGTCCTATTGGTGAGTGAGAATGAGTTCCAACAAGCTCTAGAAGGAGAGGGAGTAGCATATGCTTTGGTTTTGAAGCCAAGGGAAGAAGATGCAGAGAAGACAATCAAGAAGACAGAGATTCCATTTCAAATACAAGAGCTACTTAAGGACTATAGTGACATTGTTAGTGATGGAAAACCAGTAATCCTACCCTCTATGAGAGATATTAGTCACCAAATTGACTTTATCCTAGGAGATACCATTCCTAACTAAGCTACCTATAAAATGACCCCTCAACGAAATGAGGAAATTGCCAAGCAAATCCAAGAGATCCTAAACCAAGGCCTCATTAGAAAGAGTATTATCCCATGTGTCATACCCAATATCCTAGCACCCAAAAAGGGAGGAACTTGGAGGCTATGCACTAATTCTAGATCCATTAACTGAATCACAAATTAGGTACAGGTTTCCTATTCCTAGGATAGAAGACCTAATGGACTATTTAGGAGGAGAAAAGTATTTTACAAAGATTGACCTAAATATTGGTTATCATAAAATTAGAGTCAATGAGGGAGATGAATGAAAGATTTCCTTCAAAACTACAGGTATATATGAATGGCTTGTGATGTCATTTGGGCTATCTAATGCCCCATCTACATTCATGAGGCTGACAAATGAAGTACTCAAGTAATACATTGGTAAGTTTGTTGTAGTATACCTAGATGATATCCTAATCTTTAGTAGGTCTAAAGAAGAACACTTGAAACATTTACAAATTGTGTTTAAGAGGTTGTATGAAGAGAAGTTGATGCTCAACTTGGACAAGTGTGAATTCCTAAAGTAGGAGTTGGTATATCTTGGTTTTGTGTTGTCTCATGGAAACCTCAAGATGGATCCAAGCAAGGTGGAAGCCATTTTCAACTTGCCTACTCCCAAATCTGCAATAGAGGTGAGAAGATTTCATGGTTTAGTTCAATATTATAGGAAGTTAACTAAGCAATTTAGTGATTTTTGTACTCCTATGCTAGACACCATAAAGGGTGGAATGAAGAATAATTTTGTATCGAATGAGAAAGCTGACTAGGGATTTGAGTTGTTTAAAAATAAGATTTCCACTCAACCTATCTTAGTATTACCAAGTTTTGATAAAAAATTTACAGTTGAGTGTGATCCTAGCCATATTACCATTGGGGCACTTCTAAGACAAGAAGGGAGACCAGTGGCTTTCCATAGTGAGAAGCTCAGTGATGCCAAGAGTAAGTATTCTTCCTATTACTTAGAGATTTATTCTCTAGTCCAAGAACTAAGGAAATAGATGCACTATCTGCTCCCAAAGGAATTTGTGGTGTATTAAGACAATCAAGCACTTATCTTTCTGGATTCACAAGACAAGCTTAGTCACAAGCACATGAAATGGGTGGAGTAATTGCAGGCTTAAACCTTCCACATAAAAAACAAGAAAGGAGTGTAGAACAAAGTGGTTGATGCACTTAGAAGAATACTTATGATAGTACAAGAAGTACAATTACAGAGCATGGGAATTGATAGTTTCAAGGACTTATATGCAGAAGAAGAAGACTTTACAGAAGTACACAAGGTATGTAAGGAGTATAAGAATAATTTCCAAAGTGAACTTTTTGAATGTACTATGCAAAGTGATCTATTGTTTAAAGGGATTCAGTTATGCATCCCTAGAGGATCCACTACAGAAAATTTGATCCAAGAAAAGCACAATGGTGCACTTAGTGGTGATTTTGGAGTCAATAAGACTCAAGAGTTAGTGCAGAGGTTTTACTTTTGGCCTAAAATGAATTTGGATATCAGGAAGTATGTGGAATGTTGTGTGGTGTGTCAGACATCCAAGTGCATATCCTCCAATGCAAGCCTTTATCAACCTCTCCCTATTCCAAGAAGACCTTGGGAATGTTTAAGCATGGATTTTGTTGTGGGATTTCCAAAGACAAACCAAGGAATGGACAATATCTATGTCATTGTGGATAGATTAAGTAAGATGGCACATTTTGTCTCATGTAAAATAGTGCATGATTCTTGTCACATTGCACAATTATTATTTAAGGAGGTGGTAAGAATCCATGGCTTACCCTTAAGAATATTCTTTTATAGAGACACTAAATTCATGAGTCTCTTTTGGAAGACATTATGGCACAAATTGGGAACTAATCTTTCCTTTGGGTCTGCATATCACCCTCAGATAGATGGTCAAACTAAGGTAGTTAATAAAATCCTTGGGAAGCTATTGAGGTGTCTCACAAAGGAGTATCGTCAAACTTGGGATCAACTCCTAGGACAAGCAAAGTATGCATACAATGATGTTTGTGAACATGACTACTAGAAAGAGTCCCTTTGAATTTTTTTATGGACTATACCCTAGAAGAATATTTGAGCTTAGAGAGATGAAAGGTAGAGTCAAGGGTAGTGGTTATGTTGAAGACTTTGCACACTTTATGAAAGAGGTGCATGAGATAGTAAGAAAGAGTCTAACAAAGTAGAAAAAATCAAGGAGAAGGTGGATGAAACAAAAAAAGGATGTTCAATTTCAAGTAGGGGATATTTTTATGGTCCACCTAAACAAAGCTAGACTACAGAAGGGAGTACCACATAAGTTGCAGATGAGAAGATTGGGTCCATTCACTATTCAAGACAAATATGGAAACAATAATTACAAGGTAGAGCTCCATGAAGATATTGGTTTGTCTTCGGTCTTCAATGTTGCAGATTTGGTCCTCTACAACAGGCCTACTCCAGATCCAGACTAAATCCTTACTGAGGTGATACAAGAAGTGGAAGACCTAAATCTGAACCCTACAACACCTAAGAGAGTAGAGAAGATAGTTGATTCAAGGGCCTACAAGAATACCAAAAAAAGGACATACTATGAGAATATGATCAAATTCCATGGACAAGGTGATGCAAAGGCCACCTGGATCAAGGAGATAGAGTTCAAGAAGTTAGGCATTGATTCCAACTTACTCAATCCAAGGGTGGATTGAAATCTTTTAATTTGGGGAGGATGGTGCAAGAGAACCTAGGATAATCCCCAATTCTAGTTGTGTTTGGCTTGTACTAACCTTAGCTAGTTCATTAGAGTTTGGATTTGACCTTAAAAGGTATTGCATGTGTGTACCTAGGTGGATTTGACTAGGATCAATCCAGCCTAGATGTTTATGCTTTATTAGTGGTTAGTGGTAGATTAAACCTAAAAGTGGGAAAATGGATCCAAAAGCCTTCAAGGATTAGGCATGGGTAGGAATATGCCTAAAATTATCTCTAGGATGTTTTTACATCATTCTAGGTTGGATGGAGGTCATTGGAGTTTGTATTATGCATAGTTGTCAAAGTTGTCAAAATGTTGCATGACAACATTTGCAACTTTTGAAAGTTGCATGACAACATTTGGTAGAATAGGATTCTCTTCAAAGAATGATGATGGTTTGTTAATGTAATTACCTACAATCATGGGGAAGGCATATTTATAAATTTAGTATCCCATTTCCCAAGGCAGTGTGATGTAATGAGTGATTTTGAATTTGAATGAGAAGCTCTGAGTTTTGGTTTTTTCATATAGTCAACTTGTTATGAGTTCATGAGCTAGTAGATGGATTGAAATAAGTGATCTAGTGTTTTATTAGTGTGGTAGAGATATTTTTAAGAACTTTTCATTCATTTTTGAATTTTTTTTGAGTTCATTAGATTAGCTTTTCAATTTTTTTTGCAAGTAGTCTAGTTGTTGGTGTTGTTTTAGACAGTTTAGGAAACATGGATCCCCCATAGCTCTCCACCATCAATATCATCATGGACCTAAGGGATATGGAAGGGAAGCCATTTTACATTGTACATATGGAAGAAGAATATCATAAGATCAAGCTAGATAATTTTAAGGTCATGCCCTAGGCGAGTTCAGTGTGCCCGGCTAGGTGCATAACAGTGTTTAAATATTGTGTAATTGTAGGGGAAAGATTGGAAAAATGAAACCAAGAATGGTTTTGGAAGAATAGATTTCCTATAAATATCTCTTGAGAGGAGTAGGAATTTTTCAATCCATTAAAATAGATTTCCAAGTAGAAATTATAAGACTGCACAAAAATAGCCATATTTGCCCTATTTTCCCTATTAGCCCTGAATTCTAGGAACCTACTGTACAGATGCCCTAGAACCCTAAGACCACAAAAATCCTTTGTATCTTGGAAAAGGGTGTCTAAATATAAACTTTTTGGGGGGGGTTGTTTGGCAATTTTGTGAGAGAAGTGAGAAAAACCCTCTGTATACAACTAATTAACCTATTAGGCCTAAAAGACCAAACTTAGTGTTTGTCTTGAGATTGTTTACTAAACCATTTATCACCTATTCTAATGGGATCATATGGGAGTCAAGAATTTTTCTCAACAATAATTTTACCCCCTACAACATTTGTGATGAAATGGTGATGAGAATGCACTTGGAATCTTCCAAGGTGGAGTAAGAGGATGAAGAGAAATTGGTTGATAGTTACCCCCAAGGTGAAGGATAGAGATCACCAACTCATAGAGTGGTGTTAGAGAGGTTCTAGGATAGCTAAGCCAGAGCTTGGAAGGTCCTAGAGAAGAAAGTAGGATCTTGTGGAGACTAGGAATTAGAAGTGTCCTAGAAGAGTTTGTGCAAGCACACCTTGGAGATTATCTATCACAATTGAAAAATAAGTAATAATTACTTAGTGAACTTGAAAGTTGATAGCAATTATATTGATGGAAAGATGATAATTTCTTTAAGAAACCCTTTTTGT
The DNA here is from genome assembly GCA_018584345.1 of Thuja plicata. Lineage (NCBI taxonomy): Eukaryota > Viridiplantae > Streptophyta > Pinopsida > Cupressales > Cupressaceae > Thuja > Thuja plicata. Next base: position 261,687 of record MU227743.1, read on the forward strand.
TTCATCAATTTTAGGTGAAAAAAAGGTCGTCAACTACATGGTCAAAGTTTGGAGATTAGAGGAAATATGGTAAACACATTTTTGGGTTGACCATCTTTGTTTGGCATTGCAAAGCCAAAACCCAAGGCCAATACCAAGGCTAATTGGATATCGGAAAAAATATCGGATATTCAATTTTATCGAATATCCGATATGTCCCACCAAAATTCTGCTTGCCATTTGAAATTTCAACATTTTCATTTCAATGCTATTTTCAATTTTGGTTTTCATTTTTTAGTTTTTTATAGATTTCATTTTTTATAATATTAATATTATATAAATACTAGATGATAATAGCCTTAGTATTAATAAATTAGTATTATATTAGTATTGTATAATATTATAATTATAGTATTATATTATATTAATATTAGTATGATATTTAGTAATATTAGTATTAATATATTATTATTATTTATATTAGTATTGTATTCTATAAATTAGTATTATATTATTATTATATAATAGTATAATATTAGTATTATATTAGTATTATATTTATTATTATCTACATATTATACTAATAATACCTAGGAGAGAGAGAGAGAGAGAGAGAGAGAGCATGGGAATGAAAAAGTTAAAAAATACAAATGTTGAAATTTTAAATGGAAAGCAAAATTTGAGCGGGACATGATATCAGATATCTAATTGTCCTGACTGGCATCCAAAACCAAATAATTATTCACTGGGTCCCTCAATCTGAGAACCAGGTTATTCGCATAGAATTTTATGGGATTAGAGATGTGGAAGACAAAAAAAAACATTTCCACCCTTTTTGTTGGAAATTTATTGATTATCATAGTTTTTCTTCATCTTTTTGGTCTCACCATAGGGATTAGTAGTCGTCAAAAGAATAAACAAAAGAGGAAGATCAAAATTGAAGAGATTGAAGTGTAGATAAAGGGATAGGGTTGGCCATCAGAACAAGAGACAAGGTATGTTAAATATTAATGAACATGAGGCCATAGACCCACCCTTGAATGTGGTTTCAAGTGAAGAATAACATGAATTTGAAATGATTTATGACAATAATATTGAAAATGAGAATGTATAGTTTGAAGATGAAAATGTAGGATTTGAAAATGAACATGTAGATGTGGACAATGGAAGTTTAAACATTGGCAATGGAAATCCACTAATTGGATATGAATGAATTGGAAATGAGAATGGCACACAAGAACCAAATCAACATTACACATCTCCAAATTATATGAGAAATGAAGTCCCTTGCGAGGAAGAAAGACAAACTTCAATTTTGAGACCTTCAAGAATAGTAAAATGGTTACTTGAAATTGATTAGAACATAATGAGAAATTTCGATGGTAGGAGATCACAAAGAACCATTCAGTTGTGGGCTTCAATACTTTTTGATCAATTTTTTATCCATGACACATTGGTTGAGCAATGTTAAATATTTTTGCAATTCTTAAAGATGCAGAAGATTAGATGTATACTAGTAAAATTGAAGATTAGTGTGAACAAGATAATGGAGAGGAATGTTATTATTGTAAGAAATATTTTTAGTGATCCCAATTCCATTGGGAATACTACCAATGAAAAAGAAAAGAGAGCAGCTCTGAGGGTTATTACAACCTCCTTAGTAATTCATCGTTTGAAAAAGGCTCACTTAGTGAGACAAACTTATGTTGACTTGAACCTAAATCATAAAACTTTGGATAGACCACTTGCAAGAATAGAAATACTTGATGATCCTCTTCAAAATGATACATTGGCTTATGGTGGGAGACTTCCATGTTGTGATAAGAAGCTTCTTGATGGTGTGAAGGATCAAAATCAACTATTTTGGCAATCTAACTCAAGATTATCACCAAATGCAAAGGATGTCTTGAAGTTGAGGATTGGCATTCGAGACCGCACCCCGCATCCTAAACATTATTTGAAGGTGAGTCAAATAGTGTTGTTCAAAAATATTTGTGAGACACATCCAACATTAAAAATATCACAAAGAGCTTTTGAAGCCTTCAAGCCAATTTTGTGTGCCTCTTAAGATTCAAAATACTTGTTGTTGCAAATATCATGTGGAGTTTTCAATGCACCATGCACTATTACAACCCCTTCGTTTTACTTTGCATACTAATGAAATTTTGGAGGAGTGTGGTGCAAGTGCTCTTTCAAAATCATCAAGAGACTTGCTAGATCATTTTTTATGTCCTAGAGATGGTAGATGTTTCTTTTATAGACAAGATTTCTTAAATGACAAGTTCTTGGAGTGTGGTGGATTAGTGAAGTTTGTTTCATGTTTTCATGAGGGCTGCAAACATTATTTTGGAAAGACAATTGTCCAAAAAAGGTATATAAAATGGTTAAATATACATTAAAAAGTGGAGGTGAAGGCTCTAGATGTGAGTTGGTTACTAAAGAATGCAATGTAGCAAATTTTATTTCAGATTTTAAGAAGAATATTTTTCAGAATTATGCATGACATAGTCATAGGTCTTAGTGGTTGGATCAACAATTTAGGATGTGTAAGGACACTTTTCCGATTGGAAATATTATATCATTCGTTGACTTTGCAGATAAATATACATTGCAGCCACAAAATGAGTTGCAAGCTAAATATTACAATTCTATTCTATTTTCTATTTCTGTGCACATAACATATAGATAGTCCCCTGATAGTATAGAAGATGACTGAAAGATAATCAAAGAATACCATTTTTATATGAGTGATGATAGATCTCACTCTCACGAGTATGTCCAACATTTCTTTGATAATTATTTTGAGTGGGTGCAGGAAAATGATATTTCTATGGATAGACCTCTCATTTGGTCAGGTAACTACACAGGTCAATTCAAAAATGCTTGTATGTTTTATTGGTCATGTATAATGCATGTGGAGACAGGTGTACCTCATATTTGGAGTTTTTTTAATCCTGTAGATGGAAAATGGGAGCATGATAGAGTAGTTGTATGCGTAAAGAGAACTCTAGTTAAGGAGTAATTACAGATTTCAGGTGCAGAACTCCTTGATGCTCATTCTATTGTTGATTGGTGTACTTCACCATTGTCACAGGGGGACTCTTGATTTAGTAGTACATAAATTATTTGGGTTGGTTGATTTGGGCACAATAAGAGATAGGTTGTATTGTCAGATAGTGAAAGGTTCTTTAAAAATACATTCATTACTAGCTAGCGCATTGTGTACAAGGAAAGAAGAAGCTTACACAACCAAAAAAAATGATGAAATGTTAATATATCCCATAGGATCACATGTTGTTGTAGGAACATGGTTACGCATGTAGATGATTAGGAATAATGAAATTCCTACATTTGAAGACTATGAGAAGCACAAAACCATTCTCATGTATTCACACCTTGTTATAGAAGCCAATGTTAAGTTTTTGAAACATCAAGGAAGAACAAAGACAAGAACTTTGGATGATTAGTATTGTTGATCATGAAGCAATAGTGAACACCCTCAAGTAGAGAGATGACCCTTTAGGCAGACTTCATTAAGTAAGTGCAACTCACTACAAGGTTTTCCATGTCCATTACACTTACATTCAATACATTAATTGTAGTTTTCTTCTTCATTTTTTTGAGCTAGTAAAATTGGTTTTGCATGTGGAATGTAAGTGTAGTTGGATACATATATAATAGATATATAAGAATGAGGTGTGAATTTAATTAGATCATCAAAAATTACAGTAAAATTCACTATGCATTGGCTAGTCAAGTTCTTTGGTTCATCTAGTTACTTATACATTCATAATATTTTTGTCAACCTATAAACTTCTTGTTTTCTCTATTAACTTGTCTTGTGCCTTCGGAATGTAGGTATTGGAATGTATATTTCGTTAAGTACCATTTGTTAAAATTATACAATTTAGGAGTGGAAATGATACACTTATTATATAGTATTTTTGATATATAGTTGTGTATCTAAGATTTTTGGTAATTATGTATCTTGTACTTTTGATAAAATTGATATATTTATTCATAATGTGGTTGTATCAATGATATAAAATGTATTTGTATTCAAGGTTGTGTGTACACTCAAGCTTGTATAATGATGAAATACATGCAAGAATGCAAATTTTTTACTTGGTTAAAAAAATTGTGATATGGCCAAACATACATTTTCATGCATTACAATTAAATTTTAATAATAATCAATTGTAATATAGATTTGATTAGATTTATGTTTATCCCATTATGTAACCATTTGACCTATTAATCCCCATTAGCCAAGGGTGGGTCAAAATGGTCAAAATGGTCAAAATGGTCAATTAAGGTTGACCTAGCATAAGAATGATGTATTTACTTCATCTAATTCACATTGGTCATGTTTGCAAAGTTATACATATCACTGACATAAAACTGTCAAAAGTTGCATTATTGCTCAGTTGAAAGATGCACCACTTGGTCTCAATGGTTCATCTTTCAAACCATTTTTGTGGTACCAAACTGTCAACTCCATCGGCTCTGATTGGGAGATTAAATGCTAGTGGAGACCTCATTTTTCTTGAGTAGCATCGAGAACATTCCATCACGTGCTGGATGTAAGTGTTTCCAAGATACATTAAGCCAAATTAGGAAGAAAGTTTTGGAGGGAGATATATCAAACCTTGTGAGGGGTATCAGAGAACCATGAAGTAAAAAAGGAACATCTTGGGAAGGCCTTCAAGTACAAAGCTCATTTTTGGGATATTCCACTTGGTTTCCACTTGGCGACCCAATCTTAGTTGGTGCAAAAAGTTGCATTGTTGCTCAATTCAAAGTTGCTCAATGGTGCATATTTTAAACCATTTTTCAAGGGACCAAACCATCAGCTCCATTGGCTCTAGTTGGTTGGGTAAATTCTAGTGGGGACCCTTTTTTTCCTACGTAGCATCAAGAACATTCTGGTGCATGTTGGACCTAAGTGTTCCCAAGGTGCACTAAGCCAAATCGAGCAAAAATTTTTGGAGAGTGATATCTCAGACCTTGTGAGGGGTATCAAAGAATAGTAAAGTGCACAAGGTCCATCTTGGAAATTCCTACAATCATGTAGCTCAATTTTAGGATATTCCACTTGGTTTCCATTTGGCAACCCAATCTTGGTTGGTGCAAAAAGTTGCATTGTTGCTCAGTTGAAAGTTGCTCAATGGTGCATCTTTCAAACCATTCATCATGGAACCAAACCATCATCTTCACCAACTTTGGTTATCCATGTGAATGATATTGGAGACCTTTTTTTCCTACATAGCATCAATAACGTTCTGGCGCATATCAAACCTAAGTGTTCCCAAGCTGACCTAAGTAGAATTGAGTAGCAATTTTTTAAGAGTGATATCTTGGACCTCATGAGGGGTATCAAAGACTTGTGAAGTGCACAATGACCATCTTTGGAAGGCCTACAATAGAATAGCTCAATTTTGGGATATTCCACTTGGTTTCCATTTGGCAACCCAATTTTGGTTGGTGCAAAAAGTTGAATTGTTGCTTGGTTAAAAGTTGCTCAATGGTGCATCTTTCAAACTGTTCATCGAGGGACAAAAATGTCAACTCCATTGGCTCCATTTGGCTGATTAAACACTAGTTGAAACCTCATTTTTCCCACATGGAATTGATAACATTCTGGCGTATTCTAGACGTAAGTGTTCCCATGGTGCACTTAGTCAAATTGGGCAGTACTTTTTGGAGGGAGAAATATAGGAGCTCATGAGGGGTATCAGAGAACCATGAAGTGCACAAAAACCATCTTGAGAAGGCCGACAAGTACATATCTCTATTTTTAGATATTCCACTTTCTTTCCATTTGGTGACCCAATCTCTTTTGGTGAAAAAAAGTCCATTGTTTCTCAGTTGAAAGTTGCTTAATGGTGCATCTTTCAAATCATTCATCCTAGGACCAAACCCTCTATTTTGTTAGCTCCAATTGGCCAGGTGAACCCCAATTACAACCCCATTTCTCCCATAGAGATGAAAATATTATTAGTAACCACCCCATACTGAAGTGTCCCCAAGGTCTATTACACCTATTAGCCCAGTTTTAGCTACTAATGTAGAGCAACTTGGAAAACCAATCAACTCATAGGATCCAACTGATCCATCCATCCATTCATCATAGGAACAACTTAGTAGAGGTAAAAAACATATCTAAAGCATGAATTAAATGAAATAATAACATATATGATAGGTTCCTCAAACATATCAAGAGAAACTATTAAAATTCATAATCCATCAACAACATTATGTTTATCAACTCAAATAATCAATGCACTGAGGTTCCAAATTAACATCCTACTCAATGTCATTCTTCAACATTAGAGGTATCTCCCATTCAACATTAGGTCCTTATATCCATCTAATTTTCAATCATAATATTGATTTAAAACTTTACAATATCACCATTCAACATTCCAAATTAACGCCTTCAATGAACAATTAAGTCAAGAACACCAGTATTCATACCAAGACCATTACCTTTCACATTATGATAATCCACCATAATTCCTTCAAAGCTCTATCTTTTTTTCCATACCTGCACATACACTTTTAGTTACAATAACTTGGTTCAACAATCATTCTCTAACCATCATGCATTGTTCATGTTCCATTCACTCAAACAACATCATAAAAACAATCAACCCCTCAAGGATCATAACATCTCCTATTTACAACAATGTCACTATATTCAGAGTCGCAATAATTAAGTATGATCATTGTCCTTCAAACACTCTCCAATATTTTAATGAAACATCTGTGAGATTCATACCTTGCTACTATAAGTATATTGAATCATTAACAAACTCATTTCAGTTGTATTGATCATCATTTAATCAAGAGTAATTTCAAACAAAAAAAATTTGTCTTGACTGTGACTGTTATTGACATGATAGTCCCAACTGTGTTTTCACAAATTATTTCCACCAAACTCACAATATCCTTTAACCTGCACCTTATTGGGCTCATTAAAGTTGTTTAGGAATTACTCCATCCATTGATATCAATCAAAAACCTCTCAACATCAATAATAATTAAAAACACTTTACTACACTGTCAACTCACAGAAAACTCATTGGAAAATCCTGCTAGGGCATCAAATATCTTCTACTAGAAAAAATCATTTGATACCAAATCAATTTCATTCTAAATCTCCTTGAATCTACTTTAAAACCAACTAGGTCTTGAATTTTTCCAATGGTTCAATCTTGAGATATTAGCAAACCCTTATTGCTACCTATGTAAATGAGGGTTTGAAGATAGTTTTAACAAAATCTATTATATCTCTCTCCACAAGCCATGGAAAGTTCTCAAAATTGATTCATAAAAAATTTAGTTCATCATAATTTTCTCTTGAATAGGCCCTAATGATTATTCAATCCATTTGTATGTAGAAAAATAAATAACATTAGAAAAGGTGAGTGTTCCTGGAAAAATTAAGAGCATTTAATAAAAAAATTACTTTTATTGCCTTGAAGACTCCAACCTAATACTATAAATTTTATTTATGATAGGTTTTTCATCTTATTTCTCTATTACAATCATCACAATGAATATTTTTGATCATCTTCATACTCTAAAATTTTATGACTGTCACCTTTTACTATAGTAACCTCATGATAGTCAGAGGTGTACGAGGTTCAACATCCTGAACTCTCCCCCAACCTAGCTATCCTCTTGGATTCAACCATCTCATTTCATTTATAATTTTTTCTTTCTCATACCTACCCAACTACCTTTTAGGACCGAACACCTACTTGTTACATTATTTTTGCAACTTTTACAAAATGTTGCACTTGACATCTTTGACAAATTTTTGATATTGTACTCAAAATCATCAAAACTTCTTATG
>MU227743.1:270113-285612 GCA_018584345.1 Thuja plicata
TATATATATATAATTATTTTGTATAAAATGTGGCACATGTTATCTCAAAATCTTTATGAAATCTACATATCTAGATACATTGTGGCATACACCATCTTAAGATGTGCCAAATGGCATCTCAAAATAAGAAACAACTACAAATGTTTCTATGACATCCTATTCTACTGGTGGATCATCAAAATGGAGCCTCTTCAAAGTATTATTTGGCTCTTATGGATCCTACATGAACACAAAAGTGAAACCCCAAGTTAGATTACTTAATTTATATGGTTTCTAAAAATAAAAAATAAAAATTTAAAATCATAGTCAACAATAATAAATAAATAAAAATTTAAAATTGAACTCTCATGTACCTCACCTCTCTATCTCCTCATGCGTTCAGGAGACATAATATATGTCCTTGGTAGTGAAGGGATAATGCCACCAATGTTGACTGTGACCTATATTTGTTTGCAAAAATGAGATTGATGTATGAGTTATACTATTTAATGTTAATTACAAAATAATTGAATTAACATTAAAACTTACTTGTGTTGAACTTTCTTTAGGAAAAGTTGGTTGGGTCATCAATTATACAAAGCCTTGGTGATGTACCTCCCTCAAACTATGGGTGACCTACAAAATTCAAAAAGATACTTAATACAATCATGAATTGATATTAAAATACACATAAATAAATTTAGAAATATATGTACTATGTGGATTTCACTACGAATTGAGATGCATGTGACTCTACCATGGAAAATCGGTCTCATGACATCGTTAGACACCACCCTTTATCAAATAAACCATGTAAATCAAAAATAAGTACGCACAAGTGACAAGTATACATATGCATAAACAATCTAAAATGCTTAATTACCTTCCCCTTGTCAACACCTGACATGTGAACCCCCTCACATTTCCCCCACTGGAAACAGGTTAAACCTCCATTAGTATGTAATAGGATGATTATAAAAATTAGAAAATACATGTATATATTATTATAAAAAGGAAACCAATGAGTACATTAAAATGTATGTACTGTGGAAGTTTCAAGGCCAAATGAAATGGCTGAAATCATGGACCCCTCGACCTATGCCATCTCCTCCTCTATTATCAACAAAACATAAATGGAACACATAAAAATACATAAATGGGAAATTATTATAAGTAAATTCTACTATAAATAGGAACGTTTATAATTAAATACAATGTAACAAGTTAATTATTTACTCTTACCATAACAATAGGATTCCATGGCTTTACATATCCCTCCTTGTCTCTCATGTGATCCACATCTCCATGAGGTGCTTCAGTACTTGTAGTGTCCTATGTTGTATCATTCACCTTGAAGACATAGTCATATGCATCACTATCATTTAGAGGACCCAAGCATAAATTCTTGCACAGATGACATGTAACTAATTGAATGTTTGATAATGTTAAGTTGAAAGATAATACAGGTCATTAAATTAGTTAATAGACTGTATTTTCATTGATTTCAAATTGATATAATTTGTACGGTCATGTACAAAATTCCAAAGACTTTAGAGAACCAAAGGAACCAAGGTTATGCTCTTAGCAATGCATAAAACTCAAGTATTCACTAAGTGACAAACAACACTGACAGGGTGCACACCATCAGTCAAAGAAAAGAAAAATAGTCACAGTGATACCTGACGATCAGAGGAATAGTGTTTCCTGACGAAGAAAAACTACAGAATTCCTGATGAGAAAAGTTAGAAGGTTGGCCGATGAGTTAAAGACACAAAGTGCCCAACGACCAAAGATGCAGAGTTGCCTGACAAGTAAAATTCCAATGATTCCTGACGGACAGAGATCACAAAGCTAATTGGATTCTCACTGAAAAAATAGTTAGCTATCATTGATAACTAACTAAAGTGTTGACCGACAGAATAGAGACTTTAGAAAATGACAAAATATCTAGCTGGTAGAGCTAAAAATAGACTTAACTGGTTGTCTACTTTGTTTTATTCGACCAGAGATAAGTGATTGATTTAAAGATGATTTGTACAATTGGCAAGAACATATCTATGAGACAAAATAGGAGTTATGCTTCAAATCTAATTGGTTGGATTGTTTATCACGCCAAGAATCAAGAATCAAGAAATAATGAATATTACGTCTATATAAGAGACAAGCTTAATTCATTTACGAATGGGATTAAGGGGAGTGAATAAAAAGAGGATACTGAAGAGAAAACTGATGAAGAACAACTTCATGCAGTGCTGATCAAACAAGCTTAAGGAAGAGCTAAGTAATTCTACAAATACCGATGAACAGTGAGCACAGCATCATAGATCAGAAAGTATAGAGCACAAGGATTGAATTGATACATTGGTCAAAGAGGTAATGTACTTAAATAGATCTAAAAATCTACAATTCAAAGTTGCAATGTGAACAGGTCATAGTGTTTCAGTTTAACCATTGAAACATCAAGTCTCTTAATCGAGCAAGACTTAATAGTCTTCTATATATTAAGGTACATCTCAAGGAGTGCCAAAAAGGTTGATTCATGAAAGTAGCATTTGACTTGCCCGATACCTATTGACAGTCTAAGAAGGAGGTTGATTCAAGGATGGTAGAAATAGATGCCTGATACTAAGTGACAACCTCTATGTATTAAATCCTCTAACAAGGTCGCACTTAATAGTGTGTTTTTAACCATTAACAGGGTTGGCTCCTAACAAGGCTCACTTTAGAAGAGTGAAAATTTGGGGTACTGGTCCTAGTGGTTTTTCGCTTAACAAGGTTTCCAAGTTAAAATTCATGTTTTATGTGTGTATGATTCATTTCTTTACTATTTTGCATCTTACATAGCTAACTTTGGATTGATCGGTATACTTTTCTTATTTACTGAGTTTTGGTAAATAGTTATATTGCTTATCGGTAGTCAAGAAAGAATAAGGATTGACAGAGAAAACCGACAGACAGTTAACCATTATTAGTATTTCGTGGCATGCATCTTGTAGGGACATAATAATCTGAGATTTATTTATTGGTGGTTAAGTATGAAGGACAAATTTTTGAGGCCACTAATTCACCCCCCCTCTCAGTTATTACTAACAATAATACAAGTGAGCGGCGCACAAACATGTGAGCTTGTGGAGGATGTGGAAGGGCCAAAATCATTAGCACAAGGAGGCAACAATGTCACACTCTACCTAACCAATAGATCACTCAAGGTGTCAATTGATCTAATAGTCTATGATTCGGCCTCAAAAATAATATTAGGATGTTGCACTTTAGGAGGGGGTGAAATATTAGGGGGGATATGTGCATGATTTCACCTGGTGTGCCCATGGCCTATCCTAAGGAGCACCTAATCCTATGCCATGGTTTTCTCTCATGCTCCAATAGTTTACCTTGTAACTAAGCACAAATTTAGCATACAGTTTTGTTAAAATAATTTAATGGGACATCCAAATTGTTGTGGGGTGGTCTATCAAAAACTATCCACCAACGGTCACGTATCACATCATTTGTGCACCATTTAATTGACAAATTTAGATTTTTAGGGTCCACTTTGAATATTTTTTTGGTATCCACAAAAGTATTAAATTTGTAATTTTTAGTTATATTTAGGTTCATAACTTGATCATAATCAAGCTCAACATCAAACTCGATGTACATGTAATTGCGCCAAAAAAGTACAGCATTATGTTGCTCTATAAGTTTCTCCATGTTTTCAATAATGGAGTTCAAAGTGGAAAACATGGGGCCAATGTGGGGATATTGGCATATGTAGTCTGAAAGCCTCAAAGACAATTTAGATTTTCTCATATAAGATCCTCTAAAGGTCGAGGGTTTAGGATTGGTTGTTCTTTTAGAGGTAGGGGTTTGTTTTCAGGTGGTTGCGGGTTGTTTAGAGGTGGTTCTGCATTGTTTGCAGGATCACTGGGAGGGTTTTATACTTGGTTTGATTCCATGTTTGATTATAATAATAAAAAATATGAAATTACATTTAATTTTTTAAATTGATAAACAAAATCAAATAAACCCTAGTTTTATCAAAAAACTACCAATTTCATTTAAAAAACATAAAATACCAAAAAAAATAAAAACTTGAATGTACCTATTCAAATTGATAACAAATTTGCAATTGGAGTAATGTATATCTGATTCTCTATCGGATATGAGATAGGGTTGTGTTTCTTTATGTTTTCACAACAAAAATTGAGAAATGCAGCCCGTGGGCTTAAATTAGTTTTACTAGAAAAAATTGGATATCTGATTAGGCTTGTACTTTGGCATTTGGTTTAGCCATGTGTACTGACACCCAGGCCTACAAAAAATTCAACTCACTTTTTAGTGCATTTTTGGATGATTGAAAAGATGATTTTTTCACATCGCCATTTTTTAGCATACCATGATCCTAGACATACCCATATGGATGTGCATTAGAGATAAATGCATATAGATGTGCATTAGTCCAATAAACATCATGTATATTTCTTTTCCTGGACAAATGATGGTGGCTACCTCTTAGGGGGAGCTATGTTTTTTGTGAGTTGATTTGTATATCTTAGGGGAAGCTAAGAAGAATGACTCACTTGTTTGTATATTTTTCCTTTTTCATTAATTTCAAAAGGGGAGAGTTGTTGGTATGGTATCTATCTATATATGGTTGTTAGTGTGTTTCTATCTTTAAAATTGGGGGAGATTGTTGCAAAATTAAGAAGAATGAGTTATTTGAGTAATTTAGGAATTTGTTTGATTATGTTAGTGTGGTTTTCATTGTATAGATGCTCAAAAAGGGTTCACACCTGTGATCCTATGTGTTAACATTTCTACATTACGACTGAAACATCATGATTGCATTCTAATTATTCCTTTATATTTCATATGTGGTCTTTATCATATGTCAGCATTGTGTCTTTCTTCATTAATTGAACATTGAAAATTGTTTAATTTCTCTCATAATCTTAATTAGTTGGCCAAATTGATCATTTTTTTAAATCAATATCAACATCTTCCAAAACCTTCCAAATCCATCCTAAATCATTCCTAAACCTATCAAATCATGCCAGATCCTTATTAGTTGTATCAGCATTAAATCCATTCCTCCTTAAATTAATTCAAATTAGTTCAGGTCAATTTCAAATCAATTCAAGGCATTGTCAAAGTTCATCGATGCCTCATCACTTTCCACCTTCTCTTAAAACAAAACCTTATCAAATCCTTTTCAAAATAAATCAAGGCATTGTCAAAGTTATTGGTGCCGCTTCAATCATTTAAGGCATTGTCAAAGTTATCAATGGGGTTACTAAATCATTTCAAAACTGTCAAAATCATTTTGAACCCTCATCAAAATCATCAAAACCAAGTCAATTTCATATCAATGTCATTAATTAAGTTAATGATCAACTAATTTTTCCTTTTAGGGAAAATAACCCATAGTTTATCCCTATGTCATAATTGGATAAATAAATTAACTTTATTTATTCCCTCTTTTCCATCTCTCCACAATTAATTAATTGGCTAATTTCATGAATTATGGGATTTTCTAATTCCTAATTTATAATTGTCATTTTGGTGGGAAATATGAATTTAAATAAAAATAAATCCCTAACTCTTACACCTTCCCCTTAATTAGCTTCATCTCCTATTTTCTAGCCACCACCTTTCCCTTCACATTTTCTCCCCTAATTGTGCTTCCATATTTCCTATTAATTTTCCCCCATCTTTCCCTTACACATATCCCTCAAATTATGCATTGATTTATGCTTACTAATTTGTGCATCCAATTTGTCATAATCATGGAAATCTTATAATTTACACACCTAATTGTCATTTCTACAATTTGGCTCTCATCCTATAAATTGAGATCAATTTTCTCATTCAAACTAACAACTCTTTCCTAGTATTATCATATTCATTATATTCATTTTTCTTTCAATTTGTGAGTGCATTTTATCAAGGAAAGAGTACATTTTCAATGGAGAAGAAAGGAAAACATTAGAGCATTATTTGAAGGGGGTGTTTGAGTTTTTTATGCTTATTTTATTCATATTTTAATTCAATGTCTTTAATGGTATATTAGGATGTGTTTGCATGTTGTTTTTAGGTTTTCTTGTTTCCTTTAACATGCATTTTAACTCATTTTCCTATCCTATATTTGGTGAACCTGATGTGAAACATGAATCTAACTATTTTTTGGTGTTTTTGATGCATTTGCAGGTCTTGGAACAAAGTTGCACAGTTGGTTCATTATTTTGCACACTTGGAGCACTGTTTTGTGCACTTGGTCAAGTTTTTTCCACACTTGGCACTTATATCTGTGCACTTGATCAAGATTTGTGCATATTTGGTCAATAGTTTGGGGTAGTGGGTGTTTAGGGTTAAAATTTGGGGTTTAGGGTTTTATTTTCATATAGATGCTTTATATCTCCAAATTAACTATTTCTAAGGTTAAAATTAACCCAAATTTGGTCAATAAGCATAAAATGAACTCCACATTTTGATTTTTCATATAAAAAGAACCCTCACACTTATTTTGGTGCTCCTAAAATGAACTTCACAAAGCTTAGGGTTTCAATTGCAAAAGTGATCAATCTAGTTTCTTTCAAATCAAATTGAATTTGTGCATAGCCTAAGTAGGGGTTCTAAATTGACTTCAAATTATTCAAAACATATTTCTTAATGGGTTAATGAACCCTAATCATTCACATTTAAATGGTTATAGGTGTAATTTGGTAAGATTTGAAAGTTTTTACAAGTTTGTAGTAAATTTCATTGTCTGATTAATATCGTGCACACTAGGTTAGGAATCATGCACACTTGGTTACTATTTCTTCATTGTTTGTCAAAAATTTTGCACACTTGGTCATGGTTTCTGTGCACTTGTTTCACTGTTATGCGCAGTTGGTAAATTTGATTATTTTGTTGCTCAATTTTAGAATTTTGCATTCATCCTCCTATTTCTGCACTTAGCATGCATGATTTATTTGTTAATAATGATTTGTGCAACACCTTGGCACTTGTGGGATGAGGATTTTGTCAAAAACTAATAACAAGTTTGATGTAGGATGTGTGAAAAAGACCTTTTGTGTCTTCTCAAAAACTTTCATTTATGCTTTTAGTAGTTAGAAAGCACTTCAATTTGGTGCTTAAAATGAACATCTTTTCTTAAGTATTTGAAATGTTCTTTATATTGTAATCCTAAGGTCAAATGAACGTATCCTCTCCTCTCTCCTTTACAATTCTTGGGTGATAATAAATTCATTCATTCTTTTAGAGGGCCTAGCTCCTGAGTGCTTTATCATATCCAATGAGAGGGAATGACCCAAGTGGGAACAAGGAAAAGTCAATGCCTTCTAACCCATTATAATCAAATCCCTCCTTGAGATTAAAGTATTTAAGGATAAAGATATCTTGTTCCTAGTACTCATTTGGGACTATATATCCTAAACAAAACTTGTGCTACCATGTTGCCTTGTATGATTCACAAGTTATCTTTGAAACAAATTCCCTGACTAAACACCTTTTTCTTAGCAGCCAAAATAAACCATTTTACTTGACTTATTTAGGTGTTGTGAGATGCACATGCCAAAGATACCTCACATCCTTATGGCTCTTGGTAGAGAGATTGATTCCTTGGGAGGTGATGACCCTTGGAATTTGAATCTTTGTATATCCGAGAAGTGCTCGTATCGTGGAGGGGAGTCATTTTTTCAATGCTTCTAGCTATCCTTTTTGAGTAAGAGTAGATTGGAATTTTTCCAAGTGGGGCCTCAACAAGTATTGTCCTTCAAGCCTAGTTTGTGATGTGTCTTTGCACCTAGATTAAAATGGTTATCTTTTTTTTGAATTTTCTTGCATGGGTGAGAAACAAATTGCATTAATCAAACCACATTTCAAGATTGTTTCAAAAACCTTGTCACAAATACTACAAAAGCATGGACTTTCACATATCCATTGAGATCGTGTTACAAGTCCATGCATTTTAGGTTTTGTATTACTTTTTTCCATGTAGATTGCATTATCATTTATCCTTTTGCATTTCATTCCCAAATCATATCAATCCCTTTAGTATACCAAGCATTACTTTGCATTTAGAACCTTTTCAAAAACTTTGCAAAATCCAAACAAATTCAAATCTTAGAGTTTTACTTTATGAAATTGAAAAAAGAATCTTGACTTTATCTTCAAATCAACCATCTTTATTCATTTTTTCATTTGGTCAATATTCACTCTTTTTCATGATGGATTTGACTTGATCATTTTATTTTTATTTTGTCCTTTTTGTTCCTTTTCAAAGTCAATATTCTAATTCAACTTCCTAAGGTCCTACTCTTAGGCTTGCATTTCCAAATATTTTCCAAGGTAGAAAATCTAAAAAAATTGCATCCTTTAAACTGCATTATTCTAAGTCCAAACAATCCAAAAATATTTAACTTACATATCATACCCACCTTGCATATCCTTTAATTGCATCTTTCCATTTCAAAATTTTCAAAAAACCAAAAAAACATAGTTCATATTGCATTTCCTTAGTTTCATCATGTTGATTGCAACAAGATCTCAAGCCTCCAAAAGGAAATAAAGTTAATATCAACCTATGAATACCTCACATGATGAGACACACCTACCTTTTGATCGAAGAGAACCTATGAAAACATAAGTATCATACATACCCTCCAAATGAGAAAATCCAAGCACCTTACGATTCAAGACCCGTGACATTTTTGCATGCCCAAGATAATCCAGAAGTGCTTGTTCCAAGGTAGATGGAAGATCTTAATCCAAACATGATATATCCTTTAAAGACATCACCAAGTTATGGAGTAATACAATGGGGACCTCCTCCACACTTTGAACCAATTTTTGCATCTATGCCACCTAGGTTTGGTAGTGTACCACCAACGCCACAAGAAGAGCATAACATGAGATTTGAATTTGATCAAAAAGAACCTTCAAGTATAGGGTTGATATCTCATCCTAAATTTGGAAATGAACTAAATGACCCATTAGATTTGGATTTAGATTCATCACAAGCATTAGAAATTACAGATGAAGAAGTTGAAGAAGCACTTAAAAATAAAACTCTTAAAAGAATCATGAAATGTTTTATAACAAAATATGTGAAAAAGGTGTTTTGACATTATAAATTAATTGAATCTCGAGTTATTGGAAGATCATGATCAATCAAAATAGACTTTGGAGAAACAAGAGGGGAGATAAATATTTGATAAATCAACTACAAAGGTAATACCAAAGGGGCCACAAAAGGAATTGACTATTGAAAATCCTCAAAGGACTACCTTTGTACAAACCGACAACCCCTTATTTAATACATCTTTGTTTCTTCTAGAGAAAGTTGACATTAATAAGGTTTCCAGTCCTAATCTGAAATGACATTTAGGATTAATTTTTAATAATGCATGTCAAGAAGCCAACTAACAACATCACACAAGACATTTAATACAGGAATTCCATATGTACCCTCTTGGGAAGAAAGAATAAATACACAACAAAGTGGCCCATTACTGTTAACATATCCAACAAAACAAGAGAAGACTTTAAGTCTTGAGTTACCTAAAGGGCCAAGTGCAAGTACATCAAGGGTATAAATTCCTAAACAAAAAGATACATCATGTCTAGCAACAACATCGAATACACCAAAGAAGAAGAGTATTATTGACATCTCACCAATATCACCAAAGGTTAGAAAACAAGAACAAGTGAATACCATATCTCAAGAAAAGAAGTCTTAGTCTTACAATCATAAGTACACAAGTCTTGAGAGTATATTTGGATCATGGGGCTTTCAAAAAGCACCAAGACAATAGAAGGAAACCCCTAAAGTAAAACAACACCAAATGGGGCAAAGATCTCAATGTTAATTAATTGATCTTTATTGGTTAATTAAATTCAATTTCTATAACTTATAGTTTAAATAATTATCTTTAATTATTTAGATTATCTAATTATTCCTCCTAATTAAATTAATTTTCTAAAATTATTTAATTTCATCTCAATTTATAAATAATTTCATTTCATTTAATTTTTAATTAATTTGTCCCAATTTTGTAAATCTAATTCCATCTTCCTCTTAAATTGAATTTTTAATTCAATTGGAAGCTTTTAAGTCTTCAGAAATTAAAAAATTAGGATAATTCTAAATTATAAAAATTTTGAAAATCAAAAAATGCATAATATCTTTAAATTTGAAAATTAATATTTTCTTAAAATCTAAGTTCTCTAAAAATTGAAAAATTGAAAAATATTTCCCTTTTCTAATTTGCAGTTTTCAAAATCATTATCTTCAAAGTCTTCAAATCTTATCTTCTTCTTTATTTCCTAAATAACTCTTTTCTTTTTGAGTTTTAATTGGAAATAAATCTTCAATTTTTGAAGGTTACCCAAATCCTTCTTTCCTCTAATTATCTCGTCCATCCAATCTTCTTTCCCAGAATCGATCTCATCCATTCATCCAATCCTGAAAAATCTATATAAACCCCCTTCAAACCCATATGACGGATCTTATATTTTTCTTTCTAATTCATTTATGCAAGTTTTCTTAGACATTTAATTATAATAAATCAATATCATAATTCTTGAATCTCCTGAGTCCAGATGCTATCAAATTCAACTCTAAGCACCAACTAGCAACATCTCAATGAGTGCAGAGAAGTAACAAAATCATAGGAGAATCATTCATAATAGTATGAATTGATTTCATGTTTTAAGCTTCTAATTATGATGCTTTAATTTTGGTATTATATAAGGTTATTTATTTGTAGTTTGGCTGATTGAGTTCAGTTTTGCTAATCTTCTTTCCTATTTTTTGCAAAAAATTTCCCTATGTATAGTACCAACACACAAAAGAATGAGGAAAAATTGTGTAGAGAGGGGGTTGCGTTAGTCAAACCCTATTTTGGAATCAACCTTGAAATGAAATAAAATAAATGACAGTGTGTTGGCATATAGCAGAGGCTAGATCTAAAAAATGAAATGTGTTATACCTTTGTAATGCAAATGCCTCTTTGAATATGATGAAGTACTTTGATCCAATAGCTTTTAATTAACAAAAAAACCTAATAGGAAATAATAAAAGGCAAAACCTTGCATAATAGATGTTGTAGTTTTTCATAATGCCTAATGGAGAGAGAAAAGGATGACTTAAAGAGTTGAAGGATTGAATGCTAAAATTAATGTGGATGCTTGAATGTATGTGGATGGATGCTTGTACCATGATCTTCTTACTTGATGGCAGAATCCTTTGCTTGGCCTTCAATGAGGGAAAGAAGCTTGATCCATGAAGAATATTTCCTTCAAAATACCTTTCGAATGCTTGAGATCATGTTTGAGAAAACTTGAGATGCAAAATTGTAGGAGAGATCTTGAAATCTTGATTGCTTGATGCTTGTTTGATGTCAAAATAAGGAGAGATAGGTTGCTTTTATACCTCTCACAACATTTCAAGGCTCAAAACTCCAAGGAGGCTAATGAGAATCTATAAATCCCACTTATCCAATGAGATGAGCCCTCGATTTAAATTTTAGGGAAAAAATAAAGGAAGAGGTTAGCCTAGGCATTCTCTTCCTGCCAAAAGAGGATTAAAATTGAATTTGGGTGTTGGGAATGTAGAGAGAAATCTTGAAATGTAGGCAGTGCAGATCTGGAATACCGAAAATAAATTTAGGAACCCATACATGCTAAAATGGGACTAAATTGAGTATCTAATTATAGGTGCTTACAATTTAGGATGGAAAAATATTAAGGCATAAAATATCAATAGATTTGCAATCCATAGGTTGTGAGTAAGACTAGATCAAGTGGTCAATCACAGTAATGATATAAGATACTATTTTATTAGAAATCTTAGGTGATCAACTATGGCTATGGCTAATAACAAGTTAATAGAAAATTTGAATATAGACCAATGTAGAGTAGTTATTATTCAAGATAATTAAAATTCCAAACCTTTTAAGCCCTAGACATACCATGAAAACCCAAACAAAATTAGGGTTTTAAGGCTTCACCCTTTTTGGAGATATATTCAAACTAATTTCTTACAAATAATGATCATGTGATCTCATTAGCCTCCCTTCTTATTGGTTGGATAGAGTTTATTTATTAGTGGCAATGATATTCTTTATCTGCTATTTGCAAATCCTTAAATGGATTTGAAAACACTTCACCCTTACAACTTAATTGACTTCTTTTTGTGGATTATTCACACTTTTACTATAGTTGTAGTGATCTCTTTTTGTCATCTCAATTTTTAATTCAACCAATAGTGATCTTAATTCATAGATCTTCCTGCAATATTTCTACACTTATTCTATTGGTATGTGGTGACTAATCAAGAAAATATTGTGCACTCATCATGTATCCTTATCGGGGTTAATTGTTAAGGGTTAGGGTTTATTTCATTAACTAACCTTGTAAACCACCTAAAAAGTGCTTGATAAATAAGTGGTTGGTGATGTAAAATCATCGTATTGTAATTTTCTCTTTGTTGGATGATAAAATAAGTCGATGGTTTCTTATTTCGTGGATGTAGCACATATTTGGTGAGCCATGTTAAATATGAGTGTTATTGTATTTCTAGCTTATCTTATTTTTCATTACCTTAATATTATTTATTGTTCATATCTGTCAAACCCTAACAAATGGTATCTGAGTAGTATATATTTCAGTGATTTTGCAAAAAATATCAAATTTGAGTGGGAGAAATGGCTAAGGAAGGTAGGCTTAAGGTTGATAATTTCAACGGCCAAAACTATTAGTCATGAAAGATGAAAATGAAAGATTATCTATATCAAAAGGATCACTACTTATTTTTGGGTGGAAAAGCAAAGAATTTGGTGAGTATGACAGATGAACAATGAGAAGTTATTGATGGGAATACACTGGGAACAATATGGTTGTGCCTAGAATCATTGGTATCTTTCAATATAGAAAAAGAAACAACAACATACAGTTTAATGAAGGCATTAAACAAACTATATGAGAAACCCTTGGCCCCAATTAAATTATATTTATTATGAAACATTTATTTAATATGAAAATGGAAAAAGTTGGATTTGATAGTGATCATTTGAATGAGTTTAACAAGGTTACTAGTCAACTAATTTTTTTAAAAGTAAATTTTGATGTTGAGGTTAGGACTCTCTTAATTTTATGCTCATTGCTTGAAATCTAGAATTTCTTGGTTATGGTTGTAAGTAACTCTGTCTATGGTTCAAAAACTTCAAAGTTTGATGATTTTATTCATGATATCCTTTAGTGAGGAAATGAAAAAAAAAACACAAGTGAGACATAATGTAATGCTTTAACTATTGAGAATGGGGGAAAACAGAGGGAAATAAAAAAAAAGAGTTGAGGTAATCGTGGGAAGTCTAGAATCTTGAACATATCCAAATGTAGGGTAAATATGGAGTTCTATTATTGTAGAAAAAAATGATATATAAATAAATATTGTTGGTCTTGAAAGGTAAAATAAGGGGATGGAAAACAAAAAGATAAAAAGAAAATGTAGCAGGTGAAGTGTTACAAGATGCTTTGATTCTTTCTTTAGATAATATTACTGATTCTTGGGTGTTAGATTTAGGAGCTTATTTTCATGCCGCACCCCATAGAAAATATTTTCTAGACTATGTTCATGGTGATTTTGGACAGGTTTATTTAGGTCATGATAAACCATATAAAATTGTTGTAAAGAGAAACATATAGATAAAATTACAAAATGGAAATCAATGACTACTAAAATAGGTGAGGCATATTCTTGATTTGAGAAGATATTTAATATCAACAAGACAAGTGGGTAGTGAAGGTTACATGGTTATATTCATAGATAATTTGTGGAAGGTTACTAAATTCTCATTGATAATAGAAAAAGGGGCAAAGGTAAGTACATTGTATTTATGTACTAGTAATACTAATTATTCTATTTGCATAGATACAAAAATATGGCATAATCAACCTGGGTATATGAGTGAGAGGGGCATGAAGTTTCACCATTTGAAGAGGTTATCGCCAGGTTTAAACAAAGTTGATTTGGAATTTTTGTGAAATTTTTGTTTTTGAAAAACAAAATAAAGTCAAATTTCTCAGAGTTGGAAAGGAAAGGAAGAATGGAAAGTTGGATCGTGTACACTTAGATGTATAGGCACCATCTCAGGCATCATCTCTTGGTGGCTCTTATTATTATTTTACTTGTATTGATGATGTAACTAGGAAAAATTAGGTTTATTTAATATCTAGAAAATTTGAATTATTTGAAATCTTTAATAAATGGAAATCTTTAATTGTGAATGAGACGGGAAACAAGTTGAAGTGTCTCAAATCAGATAATGGAAGTGAATATTGCAGTACAGAGTTTGATATTTATTATTCATACCATGGGAGTCATAGACAAAAGACAGTTCCTAGAACACCAAAAGAAAATGGTGTGTCTGAAAGGATGAATGAAACAATCATTGAGAGTGCAGGGAGAATGAGATTGTATATAGGATTGCCCTTACAATTTTTAGAAGATATTGTAGATAGTATTGTTTACTTAATAAATAGAGGGCCTTAAATTTTCTTAGATGGTGGTATTCCAAAGTAGGCATGAACAAGAAATAAGGTAAACTGCTCATTTCTAGAAAATTTTGGTTTTAAAGAATTTGTCCATATTGATAAGGAAAATTAGTCAAACCTTGAGGAAAAATCTAATAAGTTTAATTTTATTGGATATGGAGTTAATGATTTTGTTTTATCGCTTATGGGATTTTAAGAATAAAAAAATTATTAGAAGTAGATATTTCATATTCAATAAAAAATTTATTTATAAGGATCAGATATAAGGAAAAAAGAATGAAAAAGACCACACAATACTTTATGAAATCCTAGTAAATGTAGTACCAATAGTACCAAAAAATAGTGAGCAACCAAACCCACAACAGGTTCCTCAAACTCTAGTAAGAATATCTTCCAGGATAATTAGACCTCATGAGTGATATTCTCCTTCATTATATTATGTATTATTGACTAATCCAAAAGGAACTAGAAATTTATGCAAAAGCAATACAGGTTGAAACCAAAAATAAGTGGGAGTAAGAAATGAAAGAGGAGATGGATTCCTTGATACAAATAAATCTTAGGAGTTCTTTGAATTGTCTAAAGGTATGTCATGCCCAAATTTGCATGTAAAAAAAATATTGAAAAGCATAGTTAAAAGGGGTGAAGATTAGTTGGTTCAAATGTTTACTAAGTGTTCAAATGAACTACAAGGTTAGGAAAAGTATTTAGGTCAAGAAGATTAGTTGGTTCAATGTTGTCACTAGGGATTGAGGGGAATCATGACACATGAGTCAACATCCCTCAACCCTAGAATTGTAAAGTTCAGTCTATCACGTTGGGGGTTTCAAAAATTTCATAAATTTAATTACTTAATTAAGTTAAAAGTGTACAGTTGATATCATTTTTGACCTAATACAAAACCCTTGATTCAAGATGTTAAAAGGTCTTAATTCTACCCCTTTAGTGAGACCATACCCCTAGG
>MU227743.1:295064-309886 GCA_018584345.1 Thuja plicata
TTTTCTTTTCAACCACTACAATAGCTTGTGGACTTTCAATGTCCTTATCCAAAGTATCATCAACTCCAAGATTCTTTGATAAAACATTAATCATTTTACTTGCTTTCTTAATTTACCTAGGTATTAATATACCTTTCTTAGATAATAAAGCTTCAATTAATCTATTTTGAACCAATATCAATATCCATCTCATATCCCATTGATTGAATCCGTTCAACTCTCAGCTCAACAGCCTTAATTATACAGACATTAGTATCTACTTCAAAACATATGTTATCCTTATACTTACCAATTAGTTGAGGTGGAACTCTATATATTTTTTCATTCTAGCTTGGAATTTCATAAAGTAATCAGACATGATTGCATCAAAATTTTCTCCTAGACTTTTTATATACTCATGTATCTAATATATGACTAGCCTGTCAGTTTTCCAAACTACATCTCCAATAGAGGGAAATTAAATTTTGGTAGTAAAATAAAATACATAGCAACAATGAACCAAATTTCAAATTTTGGTCTTTGCCTTTCTCATTGTTTTCATGTTGTCGTCTATCTTCTTAAGAAAAACTTAACAGAGATGTATTTGTAGTCCTTTATTCACTATCTTGTATGCTAGATCAACGGCTCTACATGGTACACTATCCACTTGGGGCAATTGAAACACTCGGTAAGATATGATGTTGCATGCATACCTTAACTCGAGATCCATCATAGTAGATATTTTCATTCCTCTGCCATCCCATTGCTCCTTGGTTATCTCGGTGAGCTTACCCTTTTCAATTTTCTTAATTTCCTTGGGTCTGTCTCTAATAGGAAATTTGGTGATAATGTGTAACACATCCTTAGATATCTTAATCAATTCATCCAACCACATAAACTGGTCATGTACTCGGCTGAGTACTATCCTTACCCATTCAGGATTGAATACCCTTGGTAAACGTATAGCATGAACCAATCCTTTTGTCTCCAGATGGGTGTGCCCATCCTTAACTTTTCAATTCATGCACAACTTACTCAATGAAGCATCAATCTCAGCTTCACACAAATCTTTGATTTTATAATGAATAAATGTGCGGACATCTTCAATCAAAAGAACTCACAGTGGTATTAAAGATAATTCTCCCGTCATATAAATTTCTATGGTTATAGCTGGGGGTAACTTGTATTTAGGTTTCATTGGTTCGACATTCTCCACTAAAATTGGTGTTTGCATACTAGGTGTCATGATCACTTTGAAATGTATCGCTTGAATAAACTAGGGCACACTTGATAATACTAAACTTTGCAAACACAACTTGGTGTACAATAGTTATCTCATAAATGTATCACAATTTTCTTACAAAGATTCAGAATTACCTTGAAAATTCTTGAATGCTTGACAGAATAATCACTCTGCAATATGCTCAATTATCTTTCTAAAATGTTAGGTTCAAAATAAATAACAAGCTGGCATATTTATAAGTTTCCCATGATTAGGGTTTCTAATGGCTCAAATTATTTACAATAAATGGGCTTGTTGAGTCCCTTTCTACCTTTATACTGACTACATAGTTACTCTGCTTTACTAAGTAAAATAAAATAACCATATATAACAATGTTCATCCAAAACTTTCACAACTTTCCAAATACATCTTAATATGTTGATATGGATCTGAACTTATATTCTTAGGAATTGAAGTAAGATTTATAATAAGCATGTAGTTCCTACATACCTCACACTAATTAGGTGGAGCTCAGTGAAACCAACTTGATAGAGATGGTGTTGTCTGGGGTTTTGAATGATGTTCCATCATCTTGAGTCTTTCTCCTCCATATTTTTTTCATTTTTTCTCTGATTTCATCAACACCAGTTGGTTCTTTCACTATAGATTCATCTTCGGTCAGTGCATCTCCTCGTTATCTATAATTTATTGCTAGGTATCTTACCTTATGACAATGAAAACATGCCATGTTTGGGTTGCTCCATGCTCTTCAGTTATTTCTTCCATGCATCAACATGCAATTTGCAGCAATGTATCCATACCTTCCATAGGATAAACATGAAATTCTTGTATTATGGTCCCAAGTTATAGATGTTCCTACTCGGTTAGTATTAACATTCTCTCATTTAGGTTTCCACTTTTCATGTCTTTTCTTTGTTCTACATTCTTCAGCTTTGTGTCCATACTTATTACATTTTTTGTAGTAACCATCAAACTTAGGTTTCCTTGTGTGGTTAGCAAGATTAGTTCTGGATTCAAAATATTGATGTCCATAACTATTACATCTAAATAAATAACCATCAAACTTAGGTGTACTCATCATTTTACCTTTTCCACTACTGGAAACATTAGTAGTGTGTCTAGGATTCCCATGATAATTGCAACTTGGTTTCTTTTGTTTTAGTAGGGGTACAGTACCTTGATCTTTTTGTGTATTAGATGATTCTCCTTTCTTGGTAGTGATGTTCTCTTTGAATCCAATTCTTTTTTTTCCATTCCTTTGCTTCTAATTCTTGAATTGTTGGTCCAAATATTTCAGTGCTTCTTCATTTCATTTTAGTAATTCATTTGCATCCTTTTTATCTTTCAGTCTTTGATTCACTCTTTCAATCTTATCTTTCAGTGCTTGGTTCTCAAACTCCTTTCTTGTTTTATCTTGATTTTCATTCAGAAGTTGGTTAGTCATATCATAGTGAACTTGGATCATTCTTATAATCTCATTATCTTTCTTAGCTAACCTAATTTCAACTTGTCTTTTTCCATCTTTTGTCATTTTATTTTCGTCTTTGGTAGTCCTTTTTCCTTCAATTAATTTGTCATTCTTATCATGTTGGTTTCAATATCTATATTCATTAGGTCCAGCTGCTCGGTAAGTGAATCATTCTTTTCTAGTAGTTCTCTTATACCTAATTTTGACTCATCATTTACGCTACCTTCAGATGTTGTCTCAAGTGTATTAACTTGTTCTTATGTAACCTTCAGTTCATCATATATTTTCCTTCTAATCCTTAGATACTTCTCAAGTTTCTTTTTTGGATGAATGATTAACTCTCTTGCACTTTCCAACTCAGTTTCAAGGCCATCAATAATTTTGAATTTCCTAAAAATTTCCATGACTAAGATCTTTAACTCTCAAGTGATCAAACCTTTTAACTCAAGAGTAGAATCTCTTATACCAATTTTTGGAATAACTATGGAAATTTGGGACTAAGAGGGGAGGGGTGAATCAATACCACTAGAAAATTTATAACTAAAATTGCTTATAAACCATATATTGATGCCTACTGATGTCTGAGTTCATAACTTTGAAATGAAAGTAATATAAAGCTTATAAAACATCAAATCAAAATAATAAACAATAGAACTCATAACACCATGATTTGGTAATGCATAAATCCTTGGTTAGAGGACAAAACTATGGTGGGGATGACACCCACAACCTTCACTAACTGTAGTATAAAGGGTGCTCGATTAGAGCTTACAATGTTCAACCATTTTGATAGCTTACCTGATTAAGAGTATAAAAATACTTGTTAGGTCTACCTGGTTAAAGGATTTTTACAAACTCTACACTTATAGATGTACTATGTTAAAGGTTTACAAATATAAGATTGGTTAAGATCTACCCAGTACAGGGATTTAAAGCTCTTAATACAATAGTATCAATAGCTCAACAATGTCTATAAATATGCATCAAACGTAAATGTTGTTCAGACTCTATGTGATCTGATATGTGTTACCTCAATCTCAAACTATAACACAACTTTGTTCTACTCTTTTGTAGCTAAATTTATTCTTAGTACACTCTTCTCTGCTCTTTGTTCTTCAAATAACTCTTTTAACTTACTCAGCAATAACAATAACTCTTAACAACTTCTTCAACAATATTAGCCTCATCAACTCTGTAAATCATCCATTATATACAAGATTTTATGCCTCTTAATCTTATGTGTTAGGTTGTTGTGAATCACTCTTAACTGTTAGATCTTCTTTTCCACTTGGTGACCATGTCACTTTTACCTCGGTACTTGTTATTTTTCATGGTACTAGAAAACTTTTTTTCAGCTTGATATATGCCTTAGATCTTCACTTTGATTTATATGAATCATTTATCATGTAAAAAAAAATTATAAATTTTTGTTGTAATGTAAGAAATGTTGTGACAAAGCATTAAATGTGATTTGATTATGTTTATTACTAAATATCTAACTCGGTTGAGTAACTCCTTCAACTCATTATTAAAACTTCAGTACTCGGTGATTATATACTCGATGTCCTTCATTGCATTCAGTGTAATGTAACACTCAGTAATTGTAGACGTTCGGTACTCTATCTTTAACTCTTTGCGCTTATACCAAATTCTCTCTTATGTATGACTTCACCGACTGGATCGATGTGAATTGTTGACTAGTCAAATATATGACTAAATCCTTTCACCAACTAGTTCTTCTTGACTCTATGACTTTGACATAAACTAATGACAACAAAATATATCTTATAGAGATAATATCACCATGGAAACTGTGAACATTTCCCAAGAAACTACAAACCTTTACCATAGAAAAAGTTTATGTAAATGGAGAGGATTTGGGTAGATTTAATATTGGATAAATATTAATGTTCTATTTTAGGTAATTGACCTCTATAATTGTGTAATGGTTTGCAAGGGATATATAGGTTTATGTGTTTGTTCTACTTCAATTTATGATGGTTACTACCTCATGTGGGGAACTATGGCAAGGATGTACCTATGGAATCACAAATATTGTTAGAGGCCAAACAAAAGTGTGTTGAGGATCAGTACAAAGGGGACTATACTTTAAGGAAGAAAAGGTTTGTGTAAATACTTCCTACACTAATCTTGAGAGGATGATTATGCAAATTTCAACATACATATATTGTAGAGATTTCAAGAAACATATAATATCATAAAAAAAAATAATAATAATAAACACATAACACATTTATTATCATGGGCAAACCCTTACGGGAGAAAAACCCCACACTCTAAAACCTTCATAATGTATTATCAAATCAACAAGATATTACAACACACTTGAAATTAAATTTCTTACAAGGGTATCACCTCAACTCTAGCTTGGAGCAACTTCACTAGCATCCTTCTAACACTCGATATTGCAAACAAAACTCGTCCTCAAGACCTCATTTTATAGGCTTCTCACAACCCAAAAACCACTTGTGGTTTAAAAAATCATCAGCAAAACCTCCTTAACACGTGTTTTCCATCTTTGATATGTGTTTCCCAAGATACGCAAAATCTAAGTTAAAATAGTCTCTCACGTCCAAAGTCTTATCCCTTGTTTTGGACCCTCTAAATTGTCATCAAATGCACCATACACACTCTAAAAATGGCACTCCTATATTGTACTATGGACAAGTCATCTTTTGACAGCTAATTTTCCTTTATCCAAGGCACTGACGCATAGAAAATTGCCAACTAGATATTGGAACTCTTTCTAAGAAAAATTGCAAGGTTGAGACACATGTTTCTCAACATTCTCCCACTTGTCGAATACCTTGCTAGAATTAGGGGATCCATACTATCATGGAAATAATTGCTAGGGGCCAAGAGGCCCATAGACTCTGAACACCATATAAACTTTTATGTGCTCATGGGCTTAGTTAATGAATCAGCAATATTTTCCAAAGTTTCTATCTTCTCAAGCTTTACCATTCCATCCTCAATCGTATCCTCACAAAATGATATTGCATATGAATGTGCTTTGTCCTAGCATTAAATGTCAGATTCTTTACTAGGAATATTTCACTTTGACTATCACTATAAATTGTCACTACACCTTATTTGAACTCTATGTCTGAACACAATCTCTTTAGCCAAATGCCTTCCTTGGAGGCATGAGTAGTTGTGATATACTTTTCCTATGTAGTGGAAAAAGTGGCCATAACCTATCACTTTCTCATCCAATATATATTTCACCACAAAATAATGTAAACACAAATACACTAGTGGATCTTCTTCTATCAACATCACCAACCCAATCTAAATCCACATAACCTTGAATATCTAATGAATTCTCATTTACAGTTACATTAAAAAATATAGAGTACTCTAAGGTACCCCACAAGTATGTAAAAACTCTTTTAACCGCATCCCAATGTGCTCTTCTTGGATTATAAATGTAATGGGAAATTACTCTCACCACTTGGGAAATGTTTGGTCTTGTACAAACCATATCTTACATTAAACTTTCAACAGCACTTTGGTATGCTACTTGACTCATTTCTTCCATCTCTAATGGGGATATAGGACATTGTGAAATAGAAAGCTTGATTCCCATTGTAACAAGAACACACAATGGTCTAGAATCCTGCAAATTGAATCTTCTCAGTATAGTACCAACATACTTACTTTGGACTAGCCAATGCTTTTTTTTCTATATCTAATAATCTCCATTCCTAGAATGTGCCTTTCTTCACCAAGATTTTTTATTTCAAAATTTACTAAGAGATAAGTTTTTAACTCTGCAATCAGTCCTTTTCCTTTACCAATAAACAACATGTCATCAACATACAAGGCAATAACCAAGAAATGATCATCATCAGATTTGAAATATATATAGTGATAATATTTTGACCACACAAATCCCAAACTCAATACATATGTATCAAAATTTTGGTACCACATCCTAGGACTCTATTTTAAACCATACAAGGATTTATTCAACTTACAGACCAAATGAATTTTACCTTTGACAACATAATTCTCTATACATGTGTCATGTAAATATCTTCCTCCAAATATCCATGAAGGAAAGTTGTATTCACGTCCATTTTCTCAATCTCTATATCATAGGATGCTTCAATAGAAAGAAAAAATGAATGGATGTCATATTGGCTATAGGAGAAACAATTTCACCTTAATCTACTCCTCAACTTGGGAGTATCCTTTGTTTGCAATTGGCCCATTTAGGATTGTGTAGAGGTTGTCATTTATGGAAACACTACTCATCTACATGGTCACTAGGAGTACAACACAGTTTTAGGTATTCAATTTTGTAAAATGACTAAGTCCAAAATGCAGTTATAGTGAAAAGTCACATAGCTTTGGTCAGGGAGAATAGGATATGCAGATCTAATTCATGGAATATTAGAGGGAAAAAAATTGGGATATAGTGGACCTTCAGTTAAGGTCTCTTTTGTTTTGGAGTTGATCATTGAGAGTTATAGCATGTTGAAGACATGAGAAGGCAGTATAGTAACATAACTGAGTAGTTGAATGGTCGTGATGATTAAGGGAGTAATTTTAGGAATACAAAAGTGCTAAGTTGGATTTGGATTGGGTCCTAGCCCACTTTTTTTATTGTATAATTGTCCACTATATATTTTGTAATTGATTGAGTGTTGGACACGTTTTGTGGTGTTCTTGAGAGATGACTGGAAGATTCATTTTGAGATCGAGTATATAGTAGAATTGTTTTGATGTGAAGTATGAGATGGAATATGTGTGGAATGTGTGAATGCATTTTGATGTCAGGATCAAATAGAAGTTGATGCAAGATATAACTAGGACTACTTAAGCATAGCAGATGCTTTTATTGTTCACCTTTGATAAATCATTGTAACAGAATAGATTTTATTATTGTAGATTTGTGTGCTCATTGTATACCTCTAAAAGAGTTTTCTATCCTTTAACAGGGATACGTGCTAAATGTAATATTCTTCTCCTAACAGGGACACTACACTCTTCGTGCAATATTTGTGGGTATCATCCCCACTGGGTATTCCCTTGGCCAGGGTTTCCTCATGAAAAAATCATGGTGTTGTGAGTTTTTTACTTTATGTGTATGTTCTTTTCATTTCAGTTATTGCATGGTTGAGTTTAAATTGGTTAAATAAGTCTATAAAGTGTTATAATACTGATTCACCCCCCCTCCTCTCAGTATTACTTAATCCTAACAATTGATATTAGAGATTGTGGCCCTTGAAGAGAAAGCCTAACAACTTAAGGGAGATCCAGATGGATTCAAGTTTGGAAGAAAAATTTGAAGAAGCACTTGAAGACCTTGATAAGGCTAAAGCTAAAAATGGTGATTTGAAATTCAAATTGAGATGAGTAGAAGGTTTCATCAAGAAGCTTAAGGAACAACTTGAACTTTTTAGGAATCAAAGGCAAGACCTTATGGAAAAGATCAAAGAGGAATCTGATGATGATTAGTATAATCAGATAAAAAATCTTGAACAGGAGAATGAAGCATTGAAGTAAGAACATGAAACTACTTCTATTCAGATGGCTAAATAAATTCAACAAGAAAGAGATGGAAAAAGGAAAATTGAAGAGATCTTAAAAAATATAAATATTCAAATGGAAAAGATGCAAATTGAGCTTGATGACTACATAATCAAGTATCATGAACTAGAGAAATACATTCAAATCATTAAATAAGAACTTGTTGAGGCTAAGAATCACATTGAAAAACTTTATGCAAGCAGTGACAAGATTGGTGAATGGAAGGAAAGACATAAGCCTAAAGGTGATATGATAGGAGTTGGCTTTGATAAAGTTTAATGGCCTAAATCTCAAGAAAAGAAATCTGAAGAAAAGATAGATATAGAAAAACTTACTGAAGAAGAAGCTAGAGATCAAATTAGACCTTTTAGAGGTAGATTTTTTGGATGCAAAAAAATTGGTCTCATGAAGAGAGATTGTAGAGGTAAAATTCCTTATAAACCCTTTTCTATTTATTGTTTCAATTGATATGAATATGGATACAAGAAGATAGAATGTAGAAATCCTGATCAATCTCACACTAAACAAGACTACTTTAGAGAGGAAACAACAACTAAGATTACATGTTACAAATGTAACAACTTTGGACACATTACAAGGAACTACAAATTGTAGGTTAATCAGAACATATCACCTCCTACTTGTTACAAATGTAACAATCAAGCACATATAGAAAATCCTTGCAGGTATAATGGTACTACATGTAACAGAAGACCACCACCTATTCGTATAAAGAAAAATGTTGGTGATGTTGGAAAAAGTATGGCAATATACATGGAAGAGTTTGACAATCAATTTGTGAATGAAAGTGGTAATATTTGGAAAGAAAAGGAGCCAAGTGAGCCTAAGGTTCGGGGAGATTTAGTATTTTCTATTGAACCCTTGCCCGATGTTGTTACATTGACCTAGATGGCCAAACATGGCCTTAGGGGGAGCTTTGGAGAAATACAGAGAAAACCATCTAGCCCCTCTTTATATAGAATAATCTTTAGCAAGGTTATCGAGAGAACATATCTCTGATTTGAAATGTATATCTAAAATTGCACATCTATACACATTGTATCTTTTGATTGCCAGATTAATGATCTATGGGATCATTTTTAGAGGTAACTTATTGGGAAATGTGTCATTACTTTCATAGTGAGTATAAGTCTACTCAGTCAAGCATATCTAATCGCTATTCAAAGCATATTTAAAGTAGACTTGTGAAGCAATTAGTAAATCTAGAACACCTTGCAATTGACCAAGCGTGAATTCACAGATTCATCAAAGAAGAGGTATTTCAGATAATTTGTGAGCTTTTATTATGGATACTCCATTGATTTTCAATGTCAATGAAATGCCTAGATATAAGTTTAAGAAACATCCCTATAAATCCACCAAAGATGATCCCAAAGAAGTGTTTTCACAAACACCCTATGGTGTTCTACATGTTAAGGATATTAGGGCATACATACATTGCAAATTTTAGTCTCTTAGAGATTTTGAGATCTATAAAGAGTTGAAGGATATGATTAAGGAAGATGGAAAATGGAAGGATGACTTCACTCATCTTGAGAATCTCAGCATTATGCAAATGGAATAACTGTATGATTTTGATGAAGAAGAATGGATTAAAATTATCTTGAGCATAGTACATGATCAGTTTATCTATATTGGAGATCAACATGTGAAGATATGAAATGAATTGATTCATGACATAACTGGTTTGGAAAATTCTGGTGTTATCCAGGTCACGGAGAAGAATAGACTAAAGAAGCAAGGAAAAGGAAAGTAGAAATTTTTTTGGATGATTTAGTAGAAAAGGTTGGTATTACTAACGATAAGATGAAGGAGATAAGGAAAAAGATGACTAAGAGTGCTTCTAGGTTGGAAAGCATTGCCCCTGCAGCCCTTCCACCTCCTAATACTGAAAATACTACAAGTCCACCTCCTACTCTTGTAGTGCCTGATACTACACCTGAATGACCTAAAAGGACATCACAGATGGATAAGATAGTAGAGATCCCAATGAAGAGGACAAGGTCCTCCAAATAGAATTCACTACCAAAGAAGCAGAGGACTGAGGAAGTAGAAGAGAATAAAGTAGAGGAAGAGAAGAAAACATAAGATAGCTATGGAAACCAGATCTAAAGATGTCGACAAAGAGAATTATTGAACAAGGAAAGCTCAATCATTTGCCCAAATATTTATAGGTATGATGAGAAAGATAGGATTCTGATTGAAGATTATTTCATAGATCATATGCTTGCATTCAATAAAAATCTACTTGAGATAGAAGGTACTATTCCCAATGAATTGTATGAGAAACTAGAAATTAGAAAACAATTAGCACTGACATAGGATGAGAAGATAAGAAGGAAATAAATAGATGATATGCTACCTTTTGTATCTTATGATGAACATGAAAGGATTCTAAAATAAATAAAACCATTGTTGAGAATTAAAGATAGGCTAATAAAGATAATGGGAAGAAAATTTGATGAGGTCATAGAGGACACACATAAATATATTAATAAGGTTCTATTGGAAGTTGAGCCTAAAACCCCATCACCTCCTAAGCACAAGGCTAATAAACCTAAAAGTAAATCTTGATACATCTAAGGATGCAGAAGGTAACAGTCAAATTATCAATACAATAAAGCAACCAGACTTCTTTTTTTCTGGTGTGCTTGTGTCTTTAGACACATCGCAGGATGCAAGTGACACTTTTCAAGGGAAGGAGGATACTATTATTGGTATTAATGTAAGTGATGAACTAAATAAGACTGAAAACAAAGTTGACATCAAGGAAGAACAGCAAAAGAGAATAGTTGAGATAGTTAAGGAATCAAAAATTAAAGTTGAAGTTAAGAAAGAAACACCTATATCTATCTCTTAAACTTTATTGTTGTCAAGTGGAGATACAAATCTAAACACTTATGTAGAAAGAATGGATGAGGATGAACTAATGAAGCTATCTTATATATCCTTTTTTGAAGAAAAAGAGAGATCTGAACAGAAAATAGAGAAAAATTCAAGGGTAATGGAAAGGGTAGTTGATACTATCAACAAACTCCTACCCCTACATTTTAATTTCCTAGGAAAGGATATAGCAGAGAACCTTTTATAGTCACTTTGAGTCTCTAGAGAAGATCACAGAAGTGAGAACAAAACATAAATACTTGGCGAAGAAAATTGAGAAATTATGCAAGTTTATCACATGGGACTTGCCAATACTAAGTAACACTATTGCTGAAGCGAAGACATGTATTGGGAATGGAAGGAAGTTATACATTTACTGTATAAATCCCATTAAACATTTACAGAATATTGAAGATATCATTGCTAATGACATAAAGACTATGGATAAATTGACACATAGTTGTGAGTACTCCTCACACACTGTCGCAGAGTTGGATAAGGAAGTGTCTAGACTATTGGAAAAAATTAGTGCATTGGAAACAAAGAAAGGGAGAGTAATAGGAAGATTTGGTGTGTTGAAGAGTTTAATCACTCCTAAACTAGCTATTCTAGAAAAACACATTTCTGACATGGAGACAATAGTGAAGGCACTCACAGATAATATCCCTATAGAACTAAAGGGAGCTAATAAGCCTACCTAACATCACTTTCAACAAATAAGCCTAGTAATTAATTAACTAAGGTTAATTAGGCTAATGTTTAGGATTCCTACACCCATTAGTCTTAATTATTTGCTCACACATGTGTGAGCGAATTTCCAAAATTTGACTTTTCAAATAATACTAGTTTTTTTGCCAACAAGGTTTCTTACAACCTCGATGACACTTTATTACACTTTTCAAAAATGTTCATTGGACCAAATCTATGTCTTTTCTTACACATTTATGACAAGATATCTTACATGTGCACTTCAAGTACACATTGACCCATCATATCTCAAGTTACTCACACATATGTGAGCAAACTTGGCCTATTGCATGGCTTATGTGTCCCTCATGTGGAACCTATTTGGATGCCATATGTGCTCCACCTCACCCAAGCCCTCCAAAATCTTATAAATAGGAACCTAACCAAGAGTAAATCACCCATTATTTTCCATGCATTGTTATCATGCTAGTTTATGCTTAGAGTTATTTTTCTTTCATTTAGTGTTTTTGTACTAACCTTGTTTGGTAGATATTGCATTAAATAATGGTAGTTGTATCTCATCCATATCCCTTAGTCTTGCATTTACTCTTAGATATTTGCATTTAGTTTTCATCTACTCCATATTTCATTGAATGCTTGAGGCTAGTTCTTTATAACTAGTTATTGAGTCATGCATCATTCATTCTCATCTAGTTTTGCATTTAGCTTCATCCATTTCATCCTTCCAATCATAATGGGAATTATTCATTGTTTTGGGAGAGCACACCCACAACACTCTCTAAGAGAAAATCAATAAGGCTTGGGTGCCCTTGTTTGGCTCATCGGATGTTGTGGTCGAAAGCTTGTGTTTAGAGTTTTTCTTTTTAGATATGTTAAAATGATTTCTATGCTTGTTTTATCTAATGTTTACATGTATTATTTTTTCTCTTAACAGGTAGATTATCATCACATACATTTTGGCACGACCAGTGGGACCCACCTCCCTATAACAAAAACTATTTTTCTAACTTTTTGCAGAGCTCTAGAAACTGTCACGCAGAGTCATCTCCACCCTGGAATGATCATCTGCACTGAATGGTCATCTACATAGATCATCCTATCCTCCTAGAGAGTGTCCTCTCCGCCTTGGATAATTAACTACCAGTTTTTAAGTTGTTTTAAACTATTTTTTGTGATATTTTAGCTTTTTAACTCTCGGGTTTTTGACAGAACATCAATTTTACAAAGTTAAATGCTGCTAAAAAATTGCAAAAATATTTATGTTTAACCACAGTTAATTAACTATGGCTTTATATTTTTTCATCTACACAGGTTGGCCATAATCTCTGCAAATCATCATCTGCACCTGGGTTATGTCATCTGCGCTACTTGAAAACCATACTGTTGGGTATATTTTTTTGCTTTTTGTGAACGGTCGTGTACACATATTATTGAATATTTTTCTGTGCATATAGACCTTTGTATGCATAGATTGTTGTCTGTGACCTCTTACTGTCGTATGTGCTCTATATCAGTTGTTTTTTATTTTCCAGTAGGTTTTCTGTGTTACTAAATTTATCTAGGTTTTGAAGAACCTTGTTTCTGAATATTAACCTTTTGAGACTACCAATATCTTGTGTTGCAGTATGTTGAAAGAAGACAAACACTAAACTACATATGTATTGTTCTTGCAGGTTGCCTAGGAGATAGAAACAAAAAACATGACTTCTTTAATGTTTTCTTGGGAACTTTAATAAAAAGGTCATTTCTAATGTTTTATTAAGTGATAGGGAATTATGCTCTATTAATTTTAAGACAATCATAAACCTAGACTCATTTGATAAAATACTTAGAAATAAACCTTTAGGAAAGAAAAAACTTGTTTGACATGTTTGGGAGAAAATGACATTGGATAGGAGAGTATGCTCTTTTCCCTTTGTGGGAAAATTATAAATCTAGACCCCTCTTGTTTCCAATCCATGCTCTTAATTTGATCCTTTAGTTGGGCCTTCCAGTTGAGAAAAAAATATCCTTGGAATGACCCATGTGAGTATGAGGTGTAAGCCGACCACTCCAACTCACATTAAAAAATTTACTCCTTGGGGTTAAAGCCTCATAAGTTGGATAGGGTTTGATCTTATACTTCGCTCATGCCTAGCACAAAGTAGGGTCATGATGTATCAATCAAATTTACGTGACTTCTTGTGCCAAGGTGCTTTGTGGGGCTATACACCTCAATTGTGCTTGTGTGGACACAAAGGATATATCTAAACGGAGATCCGTACTAAGAACTGTTAAAGTAGAAGCCTACCAGCTTCACCCCCAAAAGCTTGATCATTTTTATGCAAGGAGGATAGTAACCTCCCCAAGAACACTCGCATCATGCCACCTTGAGCATTTGGAGTCGGCTAATATGACATCATGATTGGAGACATTGCATGCTTGGTGATGACTGTATTTTGATTAGCTCTCGTGTGGGTGCCTATTGATGAAATTAATTTTTCCATTAGTACACTTAGTGAAAAATAGTGACAGAGATCATTGGTACAAGCATAATCAACAGACACCAAGCATACCCAAAAGAACAAAAATTCTTGAGAAAATGCTAAGTATGGAATTAACCAACAAACACTGACAAGTGTTAACATCGACAAAGTAAACAGGACATCACCGACGGGTCAATGACATAACACAGAGATCATCACCGACAACACAGTTTTGAGAACAAAACTGACAAAGCACAAAAAGGCATGCCCAACAAACAGTTCAAGAAAGGAACACCGATGGAAAATAAAACTGACAAAATGATAGAGAAGCCCAACCATCAGATTTTGATAGTCAGTCAGAGAACCCACAAATAGTGGATCTGAGTTTTACACATCAGATAAAGCATTGTAATTCTATTTTTAGAGTTTTAATTTGTTTTAAATCATTACTTGAGGGTCAAGCAAGCATAATGTAAATGTTTTAAAGCATCCTAA
>MU227743.1:310269-328046 GCA_018584345.1 Thuja plicata
ATCCTTTTGTAGAAGGTGGACTTAACCGTTCTTTGCAAATCTCTTAACAGAGTGCACACTTAACAGTGTTGCTAAAGCTTCAAATGAAGTAGATCTTAACAGGTCTCCACTGTAATACTCCTAACAGAGTAGGTCATCAGAAGTGACCAATTGTAAGCCTTAACTAGCCCCTTCTTATCTACAGATAGTGAAGTCTTGTGGGTAACAATCCCCACCGTAGTTTTACTTCCTAACAGGAGTTTTCTGCGATATCATATCTTGTGTCATGTGCTATCTATTTTCATGAATGTTTCGTGTATGGTTACATAGTAAATAAATTATGTTATGATTGCATATACATAAAGAAAGATGAATAGTTAGATAAGTTAATTTACAAACTGATGACTAAGGGTTAATGGGCTAACTAAGAAAAAATTTAGAGGTACTGATTCACCCCTCCCCTCTGAGTACATCATTCCAATATAATTCCAACAATTGATATCAGAGCTAAGTCTCATTCTTGAAAAGCTTAAGACTTAAGAGAAAAGATCAGAGCAATGGAAAAGTATAGACTAGACATGACTATTGAGAATGAGTAGTATAAAGAGGCAAGAATCAAATTAAGAAAACTTCTTGATGAAAGAAATATTATGGCAACTAGGCTGAATGAGAAGGACTACAAAGAATTAGAAATACAAGATTACTTTGATATAGCAGAATCAACAAACAAAGCTTTAGATGCATCAGTAGAAGAAATCACAAGTCTACAAGAGGTCAATCTACATCTGATAGAGCAAATCAAGATGCTACAAATTGGTCAAGAAACTCAAATGGTGAAAATGATTGATGTCATGAATGATGCAAGAAAAGATGAAAATGAAATAACACTAGCCATTGATGATAGGAGGAAAATAATAGAAAAGTTGCAAGAGAAAGAATTAGAGATTCAAAGACTTACTGAGCATCACCATGAAGTTACCAACGAGATTATTCTTATGAGTCAAGAATCAAATATACTAAATATAGAACTCGTTGAAATAATATATATTATCTGTGAGCTAAGAGAAGAGAATGAAAAATTGAAGCATGAAATCAAAGTCCAAAATCAACACAATGAATTGATCGGGAAAGATGAAGAAAGCAACAAAAGGATGGATGATTTTCTTGATGGATAGAGAAGAATCAACAACTACACAAGATTAGGGTACAATGAGAATGGTAAATCTTCTAATCAACTAGATCAAAGGAATGCTTTCACAACCCCAAGATCCAAGAAGCTGTCATGCAATTCACTGTGGAAAACCTGGCCAAACCTCAAACATCTGTAGAAGAAAAATGAAAGGTATTTCTCAAACACAATCTACTTTCATTGGTAATTGTTATAAATGTCAAAAGAAAGGACACAAGGCATATGAATGCAGATCCAAAGTGAAAAATCCAAAGAGGAAAACCTACATGGACAAGTACTATCCTACCTGCAAGATGAATGGGCATACACATGAAGAGTGCTAGAAAAAGAACAAGGCCTAGACACCAAAAGAAACTGATAATAGCCACAAACCAACAAGAGTGGGTAACTCATATGTTTGGGACTATAACACATGGGTAAATTGCACAACATGTGGAAGGTATGGTCATATTTCTGCCAACTGTATGAGAAAGTGGAACATAAGGTCAAGAGGTTGGACCAATCTAGGTATGGCATGTTTGCATTGTCATAAGGTTGGACATGTGATAAAAGATTGCAAAAATTGACTGACAGATACAAGTACTCATCCCAATGGAAATACCATTGATGACATCAAGAGAATGAGAAATAAGATGTGGGTAAAATCCACAAACACTGAAGGTGTAGAAACAAGCAATACAAATGATGACACCCCATCCAATGGATCTGGTGACATCACTACATCCAACTAACATGCACAAGTATGTATGAAACTGCATTATGACAAGTTATATCATGCATCGGTTCCATTACACATAGTTCATTTTGTAATATTAGAATGAATAAAGATGTAATATATTGTTATTTGCTAAACTATTGAAAAGAAACCATCGGTAATTGGGCACAATTTGAATTCATGAACACACACAGAAAGGTTAGCACTACTTACCAGAATGTATCGGTCATTACACAAGCTAAGTGTAAATCGACGGACATCGGTGAACCTTGAGGCAATGAAATTTGTCTTCGCCACTTTACCGACCATCATCAGTGAAGTCACTAAAGCTACTAGCAACCCCAATGCTTTGCATAGACAATGAAGATGTTATGAATGTCTCTATTGACAAACTTAGTCTTTGTATACCGATGAGTTGGTGAGTATTAATGACAACTTAGGGCACAAAAAGGTTATAAAAGCCCGATGGGTAAACTCATTTTCACACCCATGATTTTCGAGCAAAGCAAAGAAGAGTAGAGAGATTTCAAAGCAATTTGGAGTGTGACCTAGTATGAATTAATTTGACACAAAGCATTCACATTCATAGGCAATTACAAAGAATCAGTAAGTAATCACATTCACTGACCGCACTGTTTTATTTGCGAAAAGCCCTAAATTTCTGAAACGTGATGGCATCAAATTCTAGAGTTGAAAAGATTAAGGAAAATAAGGTGAAAACGTTCAAGCTTGTTAGCAAAGGCTCGTGTGCTGAACCCAAATTCAAGCTACACCAAAAAAATTGAATCACAACCTAACGATTCTAGAGCATTCTCCATAATCCCACCTAGGGTTTTGCTGGTAGAGGATGTAAGGTCCTATATACACTACAAGATCTTGGAAATAGGAGATCTAGACCT
Source organism: Thuja plicata (assembly GCA_018584345.1). Taxonomy (NCBI): domain Eukaryota; kingdom Viridiplantae; phylum Streptophyta; class Pinopsida; order Cupressales; family Cupressaceae; genus Thuja; species Thuja plicata. The sequence goes on from MU227743.1 coordinate 313,052, forward strand.
AGATAATGCTTACAGGGCACTATGTGATGATGCTGGAAAGCTCAAAGAAGAGCATAAACATCTAGAAGTAAAGGGACTCACAAATGCACTGCATTTTCTCAAAGTCTTCAAAACAGAGTGGATAAAGATTATTCTTAGCAGAATGCACAACAAGACTTTATGGATTAATAATCCAAAGCCAATAACAAAGGATGTTATTCATGTAGTTACTGGTTATCCTATGACTGAAAAACTACAAGCTCACAAGAACCCATCCCTGGCGGAAGTTGAAAAAATGATTGGTGCTAAATCAGACAAAAGAGCACTTAAGGTCAACATCATTACCGACATAGAGCTGAAGATTGGAGCATGTGTTATTGGATATAAAATCTTCCAAGCGAGAAGAATGAATAAAATATCAAGTACTTCTATGAGCACAGCATACAAGATCATCAAACAAGGAAAGAAGATGGATCATGCAGAGATCCTGTTACATCAACTGGAGGAGAACATGTGCACTATAAGATCTTCAAGAAAAAACACTTGTAAGTTTGGTTCCCTCATAATGTGCATATTCTTTTACTTTGAAGAATACTTTCCTTCAATAGGAAAAGTTGTATGGGACACAAGCAGACCTATAACCATTAAGATAGGTGAATTCATAGAATCACTAGGAACAGATTTTGATAATGTAATGCATGAGTATTTCAAAACCATTAAGGAAATGTTGTAAACAAGAACAAGGATTACTAAAAATATGATAAAGGAACATAGAGAAAATATATGTTTCATGCTAGATACTGATTTCACATATATTCAAGCAGTAGTACCTAGGAAATCATGGCTTTCATAGTTAGAATATGAAATCAAAGCAGGACTAGCCAATGAATACATTGAGGCACTATTGAATGAACCAGTGGCAAAAAGAAATAAAGATTTAGAACCTATGAAGAGGCCAAACAAAATATTAAAACAAATCTTGTTATCAAGAAAGTTGTAAAACAGTCAAGCAGAATGGTGAAGAATTTGAAAAAGAAATTGAATATATCTTTTGAAGGTGAAGAAGAAAAGGAAGGCAAAGATGAACAAGAGGGTAAGGATGAAATCACCAAGGACTAGTTACACATTGATGATACAGTAGAGGAAAAATAATTAGAGGAAGAACAGCCTGATTCACCACCTCCTCCTCCACCTAAGAAATCAAGAACGAGGAGTCAGACAGCAAAGGATGCAACTCCTTCTCCCATGGTAAAAGGAAAGGTGTATAAAAGGAAACCTGACACATCAGAGGGAAAACAACCAGTTGGGAAACCTACCAAAAGGAGGAAATTTGTTCAGACAAATGAGGATATAGAGGACTCGGCTTTGGATGAGCCTGACACTGCAATTGAACAAGCAAAGGAAATAGCAAAGGTAACATCAACTACCAAAAATATTGATGAAATTTGTAAGTACATTTTAGAAGCATCATCTATTGGACATCCTAAGATTAGGAAATGGTTGAGATGGGATTTTGTAGAATAAAATAAAATTGAAGATGCAATTATAGCTAAAATGTGTAGATACTATTATGTCCCACTTCAATTCACTACATGCGATGTACCACAAGAACTGTTGATAAGATTATCTTCTAAATTCACATTTGCACTCCATGAGGAGAAGAGGATAAGAGAAAGAGTACATGTTTCTCTTATGCCTCTTGAATCAAAAAGGGAAGAAATAAATGAAATCATGGAGAAATATGAGAAAAATTTCTTACCCAAAATGAGAGCTTACAAATTTCTTGAAGAGAATTTTATAGAGCTAGAACAAGAAGCTCATGATAAATGGAGAAAGATACTCAATCTTGCTGAGGAGAGAAATTACGAGAAGGAAATTGTCACTTAGAGAGATAAATTGATAGTTGAGTTGGATAGTGAAGAAGTTCAAATAACCAGCCAGAAACAGGTTGATATCATAGATAAAGAATGGCCTGACAAAAATCAAGTACCAGCAAGTCCAATTCACATCAGTTTAGAGGATGAAGAAGTTACCAATGAAGAGTTAACAATAAAAGGTAACTTAGATGATGATATAAATGATGAATCATGGTTAGACATCATTGTCAATGACACTACAGGAAAAGATCCTACAGTAGAAGTACAAAAAGATGAAGACATAAATATTGCAAAGGGCAATACCAACAGACATGATTCAACTATTGACATTGCAATAGTCAATACACCGACAAAAATGAATATATTAATAGATGTTATTGATATTCAATCAAGTTAGGATAAATCATCTAAGAAAGATGATGATATACCCAAGGATATGGGTACTGATTAAAACTAAGATTCATCCAACACTCAAAAGGATACAGATACAGTAATGAAGGATGCAATCAACAATCAGCAAGAAGTGTCAAATGAACAAAAAAAAAAAGAAGATAACAAAATTGAGGATACATTGAGAAAGGTTGAAGAAAAAGATAAGAGTGAAGAAGTCAAGCAGGATGAAGGCACACAACAAAGATAAATATATATGTTGATACACCTAAGGCCAATGAGGAGACGTCTTCATAAAACTAGCCGGTGGACTCAGAATAGAAACAACAGGATGCCTCATCTTCTTAACCCTCACCTACCAAGTCAACCCAATCTCAATGATTACAAATGGTAATACATCAATCTGCCACCCAGTCAAAGAAGAAGAAGAAGAAGAAAAAAAAAATTGAAGACATCTTGGCTGTTACAATGGATGAAGTAATAGAAGTCCCAAACTGGGATATTACTACTTTGGATAGTGATAAACTTAAAGAGTTTGGAGTGATATGCCAAAGGAAATCCATTCAGAAGAAAATGATACAGGAACACAGGGAAACAATGGCACTTGACAAGGCAAGAGACATTCTCCAACAACTTGTTCCTAAGTTGAAACTTGAACCAAATGTTACAGTTAAGGAGAAAATTATTGTTCTTACCGATGCCATCATAGATCAAAATATAGATGCAGAACAAGCTATGGAAGAACAAGCAGAGAAAAAGTATCAATTCAAGTTAATTGATAAGATCAGCCAAGAAGTAGCAGTGAACAAGTTAAAGCTCTCTGAACTAACTGATCAATTAGAGCCAATGATTGCTAAGGCAATTACCTTAGTTCAAAAGATGTGCACACTTAAAAAGTTTACAAAATAAAATAGTGACAAGTTAGAAGAAATAGATTCTAATGTCACAACAAGTGCACAAAGCCTAACCTCAAATGTAGATAGTATCAAGATGCATCATGACAAGGTCATTGAGGCTAACAGGCTGAGGCAAGAAATATGGGATGATGAAACACAACTAAGAGGTGAGATTACCAAACTACAGGCACACATCTTGCCTAATTTTACTATTCTATAGCAGCATATTTTTGAAGCCAGAAACTTAATTGCAACCCTAGAGATGTATGTAGTAGACAGCATCTATGATATACACGTAAGGATATCACTTGAGCACATGGCTCTAGAAATGTTGAAGGATAAATGGGAAAATATGATGGAGGAGATCAAGTCCTCACATTCCCACATTTTTTACAAGATGTAAGTACCTTTTCCTTTATTATCAAAAAAGGAGGAATAGAAAGGAAATGTATATTGTATGTATAGAAGGAACAGATATGTAAATATAGTTATGTACAATATATCAAAAAAGAGAGTACATAAGGAAATGTATATATACTTACACTTACCGACATATACATAGGGGGAGTCATTCAAATGACTAAGGAAGGAGTATACACAGGTGTACATACTAATACATTTAGTATGTTGCACACATTATATTTTTTATACTAATGTCAAAATGGGAGATTGATAAAATTAATTTTTCCATTAGTACACTTAGTGAAAGATAGTGACAGAGATCATCGGTACAAGCATAACTTGCAGACAGCGAGCATACCTCACAGAACCAAAAGTCTTGATAAAATGCTAAGTATGGAATTGACTGATGAACACTAACAAGTGTTAAAATTGACGAAGTAAATAGGACATCACCGACGGGTCAATGACATAACACAAAGATCATCACCGACGACACAGTTTTGAGAAAAAAACTAACAAAGCACAAAAAGGTATGCCCGACAAATAGTTCAAGAAAGGAACACCGACGTCAAAGTAAACCAATAGACTGACAGAGAAGCCCGACCATCAGAACTGATAGTTAATTAGAGAACCTGTAAATAGTGGATCTGAGTTTTACACGTCAGATAAAGCATTGTAATTCTATTTTTAGAGTTTTAATTTGTTTTAAATCATTACTTGAGGGTCAAGCAAGCATAATGTAAATTTTTTAAAGAATCCTAATGGACCTAAAACATATCTAACTAAAGATCAAGGTCAAGTTGTAAACCTTGGATCTAGTGTTAACTTGCGAAAGCGTGAATCAAGAATAGAGGTAAAATCTAGTATAAATAGATGTTTAATCAATTGTGAATTATGAATTCATTGTTTTTGATAGCCACAAAGAGCATCTAAGGAGTAGAAGGCATAATTCATGCAAAGTTCATAAATAGATCACACCAGTTATCAAGAACACACAGAGGCTACCGATGAGCAGACAAAGGTATTATTCAATCATGAAAAGATGATTACTCATACGTAGGAAGCTTTATTGGATTTGTTATTAGCAATTAGAGATTGCATACATCATCAGATCAAAGACTTATGTAGTTGCATTCTAACAAGTGCATCACATCTAAAATATTTTTGTAGAAGGTGGACTTAACCGTTCTTTACAAATCTCTTAACAAAGTGCACACTTAACAGTGTTTCTAAAGCTTCAAATGAAGTAGATCTTAATAGGTCTCCATTGTAATACTCCTAACAGGGTAGGTCATCAGAAGTGACCAATTGTAAGCCTTAACCAGCCCCTTCTTATCTATAGATAGTGAAGTCTTGTGGGTAACAATCCCCACCATAGTTTTACTTCCTAATAGGATTTTTCTGCGATATCATATCTTGTGTCATGTGCTATCTATTTTCATGAATGTTTCTTGTATGGTTACATAGTAAAGAAATTATGTTATGATTGCATATACATAAAGAAAGATGAACAGTTAGATAAGTTAATTTACAAACTGGTGACTAAGGGTTAATGGGCTAACCAAGAAAAGTTTTAGAGGTACTGATTCACCCCTCCCCTCTCAGTACATCATTCTCATTAATTCAAACACCTATGTTTGTAGGAAAATACTTTCAAGTTAAGAAAAATTTCATAGGTAGGTTGTGCTTGAGTGTTTTTAAAACATTGGTGACTTGAACAAACACAAACTTCTCGTTTGATAAATTTGTCACAATTTCTTGTATCCCTCAAGGTTTCTTTGTCCCTTGGTGGATTGTTTTCAAGACATATGACTTTTATTTTCTAGTTTGAATGATTGAAATTGGTTATTGTCATTGAACAAATTGACCAAAAATATGACGAGAAGACATTTTTGATCAAATTTCATCAAAAAATGCTATGAAACCTAAATAGTCATCTTCAATTTAAAACTATCATTTCCAATCAAGAACATTAATTTCTGATATAAGACTTTCATCTCCATTTGCAAATAGTCATCTCTGACCTAGAATGGTCATCTCCGCATATTTTTGTCTGCATCTGAGAAAGGTCATCTCCACTTGAAAACAATGAGCTATCAGGATTTAAAAATGCATTCAAAATTTGATTCCTCAAAAGCTCCTAAAGCCATTTATCACAAAACATTCATTTACCTAGTTGAAATTGATATTTCTCTTTGTGTGACATGACTGATTCTGGAAAACATAAGAAAGTTAACATCTTGGTTCCTTGTGTCTATAGAGAGAAGAAACAAGTTGATCGAAAAGCCAAGGAATATCAACATATCAAAAAATCTATTCAGAAAGAGATTAAATATTTTGAGAAATTTGACACTATCATCTATAACAATAAAATTTCCCGAGTCATGTCCAAAAATCATACGAATCATGCCTTCATTCATTTTGATCAATACAATTAGATAAACCTCATTGGTGACCTTCAAATTATCAATCAATTCACCACTTCATCATTATCACAAGATCATTATTCTCTTCTTTGAGAAAACAAAATTAATCAATCTTGGACTTCAATAAATCAATCAAATCAAATCCAATATTCCACTCCATCGTCATTATGTTGAAAGATCCCAATCAAAGTGTTTCAATCCTTTATCTCTAGTAAACACATTATTGCTTGTAGAACATTAGTATGTCTTGAGAAATAAAAATTCATTGATGTTGTATTATTTTTCTTGGGATCACAAGTCAATCACCAAGTAGGAGACATTATCTAAATCAATCCCTTGTGTCTACATCATCATAAGGTCTTGTCTCACCTAGGTTTTATATAAAAACATTTAAATCTAATTTTAATCCAATCAATAAATCTTTAACAATTCAATCCAATCCATCCAAATCAATCAAATCAAGTTTAAATCCTTTGCTCCTAAGATCACCATCAATCACAATTCTAAACTTTAAACTTCATCTTCATCTTTCATATTTATTTCATATTTCATCCTTTTGAGGTTAACATTGCATGGTAGTTACTCGATACCAAGCTAAAAATAGGAGGCACACACAATTAAACACCAATAATTATTATGATAATCCTTTTTCTCATCCCTTCTTTCAAGGAGAATAAGTAGATGTTGAGGACATTACCAACATCCCTAACAAGAATGAATTAGTCGATCAAGATGAGAGATCTACCCAAGTGAATGATTTCCTCAGCGATCCATATAACCTAGAGATGGTTGACAAATCCATTAGCCAAAATGGTGGAGAGATTTTATGAGCCTTATTAAGAGTAGGGTCACAACACCCGCTAATTTTGATGAAACTCTCCTTCTCAGCAATGTCATCAAGGCTACGTCCACTGCAAACACAACCTCAACCTTGAATACAAGGTCAACACATGAGAAAGGGAAGGCCACTTCCATTGGACATTCTACATCAATCCCCGCATCCACTTCACAACCAAAATTTCAATTAACAAGGGAACAAATTCAACAAATCCTTAGTGTCTTGCCCAATATCACTTCACATAATAGCACTCATACCATAGAAAATGCTACTACTAATGTTGGTACTATTTTTATGAATATAGGGCTTACTTCATCTCCTTGTCTACAAAAGTAGTCTCATCATTGCCATTCACATTTCCATCATCTGTGTTGAAGGAATATACTCAACAAACATCCTAAGATTGTCATTATACACCTCCTCCTATAGGTTGCATGACCTCAATAGGATTTTCAGCCTCACAAGTAGGAGGTGGACAATCTTTCAGACCACAGTTCACACCTCACAATGCTCCTAACTTAGCCCAACAATTCAATGAGCTCAAAAAGATTGTGCACAACTTGAAAAATGGAGGGAAGAAGGAATACTCCTTTGAAGATATATTTCCTTATCCATTTGAAAAATCAATAACAATGCAACCATTTCCCCCAAATTTGGAGATCCCTAAGTTTGAGAAATACAAAGGGGAATAATTCCCACTCTATCATCTCAAATAATTCTTCATCGCATGCTAAGAGGTTTCCTAGAATGAAATTTACTTGAAATGACTCTTTACTAGGAATCTTGGCAGTCTCTCTTTGGAGTGGTTTAAGGCCCTCCCTCATGACTCTATATCTACGTTCTTGGATCTTGCATAAAACTTTGTTGGACAATATTCCTACAACATTGAACATCAATAATCATTGAGTGACCTATGCAGTACCAAGAAAAGGAATGGGGAAACCTTTACCAGCTTCTTACAACGATGGAGACACATTGTGAATCGTATGCCTTGGAAGATACCTAATAATCACTTGATCGATATCTTTAATAAAAATTTGGTATCCAAAATGTCATTCCAAGTGAAAATGGATAATCTTGACACTTTTGAGGCTCTTGTTAAAAAGGGGAAAAATATTGAAGATGGACTTTTTCAAAAAGGTGTCATTAAACATTATACCCCTTCTGCTAGCAATAAATTTTTTGAGTCAGAACAAAGGAGTTTGTTGATCAACTGGTGGAGATGATGAAGACTGAGTGATAATAAGTATACATATTTGTAGAAATGGTTAGATCAGTTATTATTTTGTCATTGATATCAAGCAATTGATTTACTAATTTGTATTGAGTTACCATATCATACGAAGGAGAGGTTAAATAGGTGACAAATATAGATCAAAATATAATGAATTAATGTTGACATAGTTGTTTTCTAAGTTATATATTTGAGGTTATCAAGTCGGTACACTTGATTGATTAGTTTGGAAATCACAAAGAGTTAAGGTATGACTGAAAAGAGTTACTCTATCGAGCTAGACAGACTCAATCGGTATAGATTTGTGTTAATCGATTTCGGTTACCGACCACCGAGAAGTGAATGAAGTTAGTTACCGAGTTGCAAACCAAGTTACCGAGTACAAGATATTGATTGTAAATGATGATAAGATCAAATTTAATACAAATCTATGATGATATGGATGGAGATAAGAATCAAAGGAATTTTTTTATAAGATCTATGAGAGAGAAAATTCAATGAGAAGATCTAAGGAAAAGATCAAGTGGTTAAACCTAGTTATGAGAGTTCCAAGAAAAGTTCAAGTTACGAGGTAAAAGTTAAATGATTTACCAAGTTAAGATTTATAAAGAAGATGATTGAATGAATGAGCACAATGATGGAAAACCTAAGCAAGGAGAATAAGAGGCTAAAGTTTGTCTATATAAAAGATGAGAAATTAATAGAGATTATGATGCTAGTGAATTGAATTAAGAAGCAGAAGAAGCTAAAGAATGGAGTTACCGAGAAGAATAGATAAGCAGAAAGAGAATAATCTACAGTTTGCAATAGAGACAAATAGAATATGTGATGCCATTATTCATGTGAGCATAAAGGATCTGACACAAGAAAAAGGTAGTTGCTATATTTACAGATCAAAGTTGTATTTTTTCTTATTAGCATTTATAACAGATAAAATATCTTAACCGAGTGGATTTAATAGTCCTATTTGTAAATACTAGACCTGGGTGACATTCCAAAAGAGTGTTTAAAGTCCTCTAGCAAGGACACTCCTAATAGGGTGAAGATCTTAACTAATTTAAGGTAAATCCCTTAACAGGATCACATTTAATAAATGTGTTTGTAATCTTTAACATGATAAGTTCTTAACTGAGCGTACTTCAAAAAGGTACATTTTTATTGTGGGTCACAATTCCCACAAAGGTTTTTCCCATATTGGGTTTCCTCATAAAATCCACTGTCAACCAAATTATATCTAGTGTTAATGATTGATTTGCATATTATGAGATGTATGGTTGTTTAAGTTATTAAGTTATTTGGTGAATCGGTTATTATTGTATTCAGTGCTATCGAGTGAATCAGTGAGTTGATTTTTAAGTGTTTAAGTTTGATTTGGTCCAATTCACCCCCCCTCCTCTCAGTGGTACCAACAATTGGTATTAGAGAATTGGTTCTCTAAAGTGTTAAGTTTAAAAGGACTTGAGTCAAGATCTAAAGATGTATAAGAGTGAAGCACCAAAGTTGAATAGGGAACATTTCTCTATATGGAAAAGTAGAATGAGATTGCATGTGTCTGGTATAGGAGAATATGGACTTCATTTTCTTGATAATCAATATGTTGTACACCACTACACCTTTTAAAATCACAGAGAAAAGGAAGAAATAAGAACACACACAAGTCATGATTTAGAGAGTCTCTACACTTACCGACTAGGAATATGATGAGCTTGATGGATGTACTACTTTGAAACAAATGTGGGATAAGCTTATTTTGACCTATGGTAGAGATCAGCATGTTCAGAAAGAAAAAGAAGAAAGACTAAGAGGTAGATTTTAATCAATGAGAATGAAAGATAGAGAAAACATAATATAATACAACACTATACTTAAGGAGATTGTAAATTTTGTTAGAGGAGCTGGTGGAGCCATAACAGAGGAATATGTTACAATAAAAATGTTGAGAACCCTACTACTGAGTTATGCTATTTGAGTATCTTTTATACAAGATTTGAGATCCATTCCTCATATGAATGTTTCACTTGATGCTACTATTTGTAAGATGGTTGCATTTGAGATTGATGATTTTGATAATAGTTTTCCTGCTACATCTAAGATTGAGTCTGCATTTAATTCATCTTTGAAGATAGGAAGTTCTAAGGACTCTATACTTAGTGAAGGATATTTGAGCAGTGCTAGTGAGAGATTTTATAGCTATCATAGTGGTTTAGAATAATTATATCCTGCAGATGAAGAAAATGAGAGAGAACTTGAAGCTTTGTTGGCTAGAAGGTTAAAAAGAGGCAAAGGCAAATACCGAGGTAAGTTACCCTTGAAATTTTTTAACTATAACAAGATTGGTCATTTTTCATCTAACTTACCTGAGAAAGACAATGAGGATAACAAAGATAACAAAGATAAGGAGAAAAGAGAAAATAGATTCATGAGATTCAGAGACTACAAAAACAAAGGTAAGAAATCTTTTCATATTGCTAATGAAGATCTAAGTGATGATGATTCACATGATAGTGAGGAAAAATAAGTTGTATATGTTTATATTAAAGATAATTATGTTGAAGAAGAACCAAGAGCCCTAATATCACATGTAAGTAAGAATGAAACATGGATTATAGATAGTGGTTGTTCATATCACATGACTAGTGACACACTTAAGTTTATTTCCTTGGAAAATCATGATGGAGGATATGTTAGATTTGGTAATGATGCTCCATACCCTATGAAAGGAAAAGGTTCTATAATTCTACTGAATAGCACAAGATGTGATGATGTTTATTGGGTTGAAGGATTAAAGTAAAATTTGTTGAGTGTTGCACAGTTAAATAACACAGGTCACCAACTGGAATTTCAACATGGAAGAGTGAAGGTTTTTGATAAGAAGGAAAGTCTTATTTCTACTGGAGAACAATCTAAAGGTAATTTATTTTATCTTGATACTTCTATGAATAAATTTCATGTATGTTAAAGTTGAGGATGTCTGTCTATGGCACAAAAGGCTACTTTTTCATGTAAATTTTGACAACTTGATCAAAGTAAGCAAAAACAATAGAGTAAGAGGATTACCGAGATTAGAAAACCCTGAAAATGTTATGTACAGAGAATGTCAAATGGGTAAGATGACTAAATCTACTTTTACAAGAAAAACTTATGTTACACAAGGAATTTTGGATTTAGTTCATACTGATTTATGTTGACCCATGAGAATTCAAAGTTACTATGGCGATAGATATTTTATTCTATTTGTGGATGATTATTCTAGAATGATATTTGTAATGTTTTTAAAAGATAAATCTGATGCATTTCAAATGTTTAAGTGGTCTAAGGCCCAAGTTGAGAAAGAAACAAGAAGACAACTGAAATGTTTGAATCTGATAGAGGAGGTGAGTTTACTTATGATGACTTTACATTATTTTATAATGAAAATGGAATTAAGAGACCGGTGTCAACATCAAGGACACCACAACATAATGGTATTGTTGAGAGAAGAAACAGATCTATTATTGATTGTTCTAGGACACTGATGATTGAGAAAGGTTTTTCACAAAACTTCTAGAGAGAATCAATCAGTACTATTATTTACACATTGAACCGAGTACAAATAAACAAAGGTACCAACAGAACACCTTATGAAATCTGGTATGAACACAAACCTAATGTGATTTATTTCAATTTTTTTGGAAGCAGATATTAGATATTGAATTATTATAAAGGAGGAAAGTTTTATTCTAAAGGTGATGAAGGAATATTCTTAGGATATTATACAAGGATTAAAGCCTATAAGTGTTTGAATAAAGTTGCTAACAAAATGGTGGAAAGTGCAAATGTGAGAATTGATCAATTTGAAGAAAAGAATAATGAAGAAATAAAAAAGGAACTTGAAGACAAAGATAAGTTTGTATAAGTACAACCTGATGTTCTTGACACCTTACTGAGAGCACCTACCGAGGAGGAATTTGAATAGGTTTCTCTACAACTAAATGATGTGAATGAAGCATCAAGACCTATCGATCCTATTTTAGCAAAATATGTGAGGAGGCACCACTCCTTGAGAAATATTATTGAAAATAAAGATGTTGGAGCGATGACTAGAAGCAGGGTAAGAGACAATACATGTTTATTATCTTCATTTGAGACAAATAAAGTTCAAGATGCACTAGATAATGAAGATTGGATGAAAAAAATGAAGGAAGATTTTGATCAGATAGAAAAGAATAGTACATGGACTTTAGTACCTAGGCCAAAGGATAAAAATGTTATTGGTACTAAATGGATTTTCAAAAACAAGTTGAATGAGAATGGTGAAGTTATCAGAAATAAAGCTAGATTGGTTTGCAAAGATTATGCACGAGAAGAAGGAATATATTATGGAGAGACTTTTTCACCTGTTGCTAGATTGGAAGGAGTTAGAATACTTCTAGCTTATGAGGCTTACAAAGGATTCAAAGTTTATCAAATGGATGTCAAGTCTGCATTTATGAATGGGATACTGGAAGAAAAAAATTGCATTGAGCAGCCTGAAGGATTCATTAAGTGCACAAATAAGAACAAGGTATGTAAGTTACATAAACATCTTTATGGTTTGAAGCAAGCACCCTGAGCATGGTATAAAAGATTGCACTCTTATCTAATCAAAATAGGATTTTAAAGAACAAGTGATAACAGTAATGTTTATTTGAAGTGTAATAGTGACAAAAAGGTTTTGATTGCTGAAATTTTTATTGATAATATTATTTTTGGAGGCAATAACACCTTATATGAGGCATTTTCTAATAAAATGAGAAAAGAGTTTGAAATTTCTATGATTGGAGATTTTAAGTTCTTTCTAGGACTACAGATATAGAAAGTTGCAGAAGTGAACTATATTACACAAGTTAAGTATATCAAAGAGATCCTCAAAACTTTTGGTATGGAAGATTCTAAGCTTGTTGAAACACCGATGGTCATAGGATGTAAATTATCTAAAGAAGATGAGACACAAGAGGTGGATAATAATATTTTCTAATCCCTGATTGGTAAATTGTTGTATGTTGTTCACAAAAGACCTGATATAGCACACGTTGTTGGAATTCTTGCAAGATTTTATTATATTCTAAAGGAAACACATATGTCTACAGTCAAGATAATTTTCAGATAGCTAAAAGGAACTGAAGATTTTAGTTTATTGTACAAGAAAGGAGGTAATTTTGATATGCAAGTCTACACTGATGTAGATTGGGATGGAAACATTGATGATAGGAAAATTACAAGTGGGGGAGCTTCTTTCTAGGTGAGATATTGGTCACATGGCTAAGCAAGAAGAAGAGTTGCATTTCACAGTCTTCTGTCGAGGCAGAATATGTTTTTGTTGCCATGAATTTTGTGAACATTTTTTGGATCAAATAGCTACTTGAAGGTATGCAAGAGATTATCTCAGATCCTATAACTATTTTCTATGATAACACAAGTGCTATCAATATATAATATAACCCGGTTATTCATTGAAAGACCAAGCACATTTCTATCAAGTATCACTACTTGAGAGAACAAGTTCAAGAGAAGAATGTGGTATTGGAATTGTGAATTCAAAGGAATAATTGGCTGATATATTTAAAAAGACACTACCAAAGGATTCTTTTGAGTACCTCAGAGGTAAATAAGGGGTTCTTCACCTATCCAATATTCACTAACAAGCATGAGGCATGCTACATCAATTATGTACTTTATTATAATATATATTCTTGAATTGATGTTAGTTTTAAACACTTTAGGTGATTCCTGAAGTTGTTTGAAAAGATTTCTAAATGTAATGAGTATTTTTACATGTAGGGTATAGTCCACTGTTGAAACAAGTTTTCAGGAGTATGACTTTTTGGCATTGTTCTCAAAGAGGAAGAGTATCAAATTGATGAATGAATTCATGAAATTTATCCATAAGGGAGATATTGAAGAAAGAGGGAGAGAATAAATTGCTACTATTTACTCATGAAGGAGAATTAGAATGTATGCTACATTATTAGAAGATTTATCCAAGAGGGAGAACATTGAACAATCTGAAGATCAGAAATAGAACTATCAACTCAGAGGGAGTAATGACAGAGATTGACAGTATTGAGAGTTTCCATCATTAATTATTATAGTCCTACTATAGTGTTGTCATCAATGCCAAAGAGGGAGATTGTTGATTAGCTAATGGAGATGATGAAGACCGAGTGATAATAATTATACATGTTTGTAGAAATGATTATATCAGTTATTATTTTGTCATTGATGTCAAGCAATTGATTTACTGATTTTTATTGAGTTACCATATCATATGAAGGAGAATTTAAATGGGCGACAAATACATATAGGAAAATGATGAATTAATGTTGATATAGTTGGTTGCTACTATATATTTGATGTTATCAAGTTGGTACACTTCATTGATTGTCAAAAATTGCAAAAAAGTTAAGGTATGATTGAAAAGAGTTACTCTACTGAGCTAGACAGATTTAGTTGGTATAGAGTTGTGTTAATCAGTTTTGATTACCAAGAACCGAGCACGAGTAGTGAACTAAGTTAGATACTGAGTTGCAAAGTAAGTTACCGAGTATAAGATATTGATTTTAAATGATGATAAGATCAAATTTAATACAAATCTATGATGATCTGGATGGAGATAAGAATTAAAGGAAGTTTTTAATTATTGGAGTTGATGAAAACTATCAACCCACAACTCCCAAGAATCACCTGCATGCAAACCTGTCACAGAAAGAGAGAAGCAAAAAAGCTATGGAGGCCAAAATTCACAGATTGATGGAAGAGGAAACATCTTATGCAAATAATGGAGAAAAAACTCTTAATGCAATAACATCCTCAATTAATTAATAACCATCGAATTTAATAATTTACAAAGAGGGAATCCTTATAAAAGGATACCAAAACCCTAAACGGGAAACCCTAAAGGGAAAATCTAGGTTGCATAATAATAATTAATAAAA
>MU227744.1:0-22843 GCA_018584345.1 Thuja plicata
TTGAAGCAGCTCTTGAAGATCTTGACAGATCTGAAAAAGAAAATGAAGAACTTAGACTGAAAGTTGATGGCTCACAAATGCTTATCAAGAAACTAAGAAAAGATTTGAAAGATTGTTCTACAAGTGATTTAGGGAAAATGGTCAAAAATTTGAATGAAGAGAACATGTCTCTAAAAGATAAAATTGAAAATCTAGATAAACAGCTAACTGACAGTCAAATTGCTATTGAAGAAAAGATCAAAGAAAGAAAACAATTAGAAGATGAACTTTTGCAAGCAAACATGAAATTCTTGGAATTGGGGAACATAAAGAAAAAGATGGAATCTGAATTAATAGAAGCAAAGGATAACATTGATAAACTCCACACAAGTTCTGATTCACTTCAATATCAGCTCAATGCACAAAAGAAAAAAGGCGATACTACTGGTCTTGGATATAGTGTAGCACAAATTGAAAAAAATTCATTAGAAGAAAGAAAGAAAGAACATGAAGCATCTTCAGAAGCAAAGAAAGTTGAAAATGTTACAGATCCACCTAAAGGAGAAATAAAGCAAGTTAACAGAACTTGTTATGCATGTAATAAACATGGTCAATTGGCAAGAGAATGTAAAGAGGTAAGACCTTTCAATGGTTATTGTTACTCCTGTAATAAGTTTGGTCACAGGGCTATACATTGCAGAACAAATCAAAGAAATCAGTAACATTAGAATCAAATAAAAATGAATCAAAACAATCAAAGAAATTTGTAGAACATTACATGTTAGATATGTAATTACAATGGACACACAACAAAGCAGTGCAGCATGGTGAACAAGAAAATTAGATCTCCTATCATTTGTCACATGTGGAAAGGCTGGACACATCTCAAGGTTTTGTAGATCCAGAACTCAAAAACAAGAGGATACTAAGAAATCACTATTTGAAGAAGAAGGAGAAGTCAAGTTTGTTAAAGAAAAAGAATATTCAAGCAAAATTTGGGTTGAAGTAAAGAAGGACAATGATAAGAACAAAGTAGTTGATGCATCCACAGTGGACGCATCCTCTATTTCTGGTTGAATAGACCTTGTTGGTCTTAGGGGGAGCTATTCTAGCTCAGAACCCCTGCGTGGCTGGTATACTCACCTTTGAGTATGCACCTATGGATTCATACTTATGATCACATGATATAGCAGTATGCATACACGCATTTTCTATAATGCATTCAAAACAACGTTTGAAACTCTCTGTGAAAACTATGTACGGTTGCAAACATTAAATGTAGCAACTTTTATAAAAAGATGTAAGTGCTTGATCTTCTTCACATTTGCATTTGAGATCATAGAATTTAGAGAGCATAGGAGCACTAAGCATCAAAGCATGGAAGAATAATAGATTTAGTGGTTAAGAAGCACGATTAAGAAGTTGGAATGGAACCCTAGCAGTCATGTCATTTCAAATTTTTATGAAACCCTATTTAATCAATCATCAAGTAAGTATGGAAACTCTAGTTTTATTTGACATTGCTAAGAGGAAGAGATTTGTATACTAGATGATGTGGAAGGAGCTTTCTACAAAACTCCATTAGGTTTCATTCACGTAGAAGACATTCGCACATACATTTATTGTAAAAAGGAAATAGTTGGAAATAATAGTATAGCCACTCTCATGGATTTGATGATGAAACTAGACTATTCATTCAAGGATGAATACGTGCACCTCATAGACAACCCTATCTCTGAGTATTCGAATGTGCATGAATTATATGAACCAGAATGGGTTAAAATATCATTGAACAGGATTCATGATGACCTCTACTGGATTGGTGAATTTCTCATCCATATTATTGTAGACCTAATTCATAACATGACTGGACTTCCTAATACTGGACTAGTTCTTCCTACTGGCAAGGATGTCAAGAAATAGGTTGAGCAAGCTTGCCTATCTAGAAGTGATAGGCTCAGTATGACAGTTGATCCTATCAAGGAAGAAGACATAAAGCTTCTAACTATGATCCTTGGTTACAAGTTCCAGCAAGCAAGAAGATTGAATAGTGTCTTTGCAGCAACTGTTCTAGCAGCTATCAGAATGGTGAAGGATAACACTCAGTACAATCTATGTGAGATATTGCATACTCAATTGATTGAAAAAATTTGGGTTATCGAGCATGACAAGAGAAAGACATTCAAGTTTGCTTCTTTGATCATCTATCTACATTTCCATATTGTTGGTAAGGTTGCAAATATTTACCTAGATAGAAGCAAACCCACTATGTCTCAAATTTCACTAAAAGCCACATCAGAGAGTAGTGCAAAAGATGCCATGGATATGGATATCAAAACTTTCAGGATCAAGATGCAGAAGAGGTTCAGGATACCTAAGAAGATTGTTGAAAAGTATAAGGAAACCATATGCTTCATGGTAGAGACTAAATGCACTTTCATGGAGGCAGTTGAGCCTCAAACTAAATGGATTCATCCACTTGGGTATGAAGTGGAGGAACATGTATTGGAAGGATATGCACATGTCCTTTTGTCTGTGCCCAAAGATCCCAATGAGCCTAGATGGGGCACTTATAGAAAGAAGACTAATGCAGTTGATTCTATATTATATAGTGTTGATAAAAAAAGAAAGGCATCTAAGATTACATCTAGCATTCTAAGAGTACATGGTGTCACTCAAGAAGATCTTGACAAAGCTAGAGAAGCCAAGATAGCTAAATAATTTGAGAAGACTGATGACATCTAGAAGAAGAAGAAAGTAGAGAGCACCTTTGCGCCCTCTACCACCATTGACCTATACTCATCTCCACCTTCTATACCAAATAAGAAGTCTAGAGGAAGGAAGGAAGTGCCCAAAAATCACCCATCCTCAAGAAACACACATAACATAGCAAGGAACACTCAAGCTCCTCCTGAGGTAGGATTTAGACCTAGTCTAAATGTCTTGAAGAACATGATTGTTAATGAAGTTAGACTAGACACACTTGCTAAGGTTTATGAAAAGTATCAAGAGATTGATAAAACTGAGATACATTCTCTGATCATCTCTCACATGATTAAGTTTAAGAAGTCAGTTCTTGAACTTAAAACAATGATACCTGATAAGTTATGGAACATGCTGGAAATAATGAAGAGACATGCAATTGAGGAGGACATGAGGATAAGAGAAGAAACATTGGATAATCTTCTCCCTATATGCTCACATGATGAGAAGGATATTCTATTAGATCCGGTGAAGCCTCATCTCAAAACTAAGAAAAGGACTCTTCAGATTATGAACAAAGAGTATGAGCAGATAGGTAAAGAAACTAAAAAGGAATTTGCACAAGTGTTTATGGATAGACACATGTATCCATCAATGAAGCCTACAACTAAGGTAACTCCAACTCCTCCTAAATAGGTTACATAACCAGTGATTCAAAATGCACCTATGATAGGTCCACAGGTTTCAGCACCCATAGTGTCAATAGCCTCTGATACAACAAAAGACTCAGAAGATACTATAGTGGTTTATAATATCAAGATATCCATGACAACATCTGACAATAACATGGACAAAGTTGATAAAGAATTTGTAAGCACTGAAGAGATGTGTAATGATGATACATCTGCACAGCAAGATGAAGTTCCCTCCAATGATGCAATAGACTTGAATAAAGAAAAAGATACTCAAGATAACAAGACACCAATCAAGGAGATACCAGTAAAGAGTGAATGCATGGATACCAGTCAAAATACTATATTCACTCCATCCACTTTACCATCTACTTCATTGTTGTCAAGGTTAACTCCTGACTTAGCAAGTTTAGATGCATGGGGAGAAGAAGACTTAATAAAGATCAACATGCTAGCTATGGAAAAGGAAAAAGAAAAACAAGTTATGAGGAACCCTCTTTTCTTGGAGTTAGTTAACATTCTAAATGATTTAGTACCTGCAAACAAGAAAGTATCCAAGATTCAATCAGTTGAAGATGTCGACATCATTCTAACAAGCTTCAAAGCACACTTTATAGATCTAGTAGACTATGTTACTAGAATTGCAGAAGATGAGTATAAAAATGAGAGATTGAATGAATTGGTAAAGAATTTTACCTTAGACTTAAAATCTTTAAAGATTGGGAAATCTATATTGAAAGAACTGGCAACCAAAGGTAAGAAAGTTATAGCAAACTACATGGACAGAGTAAAGTTCACCTCTGAACATATCAAAAAGATAGAAGAGGCAGAGATCATGGTGGACACTATCAGAAAATTAGTTGAGACATCCTCACAAGACATGAACATATGTAACAATGTCTATCAAGGTCAGGTGGACAAAATTGAAAAGGCTAAGTTGGAGATCAGTAAGATAAGAGTCAGACAAAGTCAATTGAGAAATGCACTTGTGCCCTCTCTAGCAGTTCTGAATGAAAACATCTAACAGATTGATGCCATCATTGTGACATATGATCAAGGTCCCTACATGGATTTGATAAAGATGGAGAAGCTGACATATGCCTTATGCACGCATCTTTAGACAGTTGATGCAATGAAGGTATTCTGGAAGAAAGAGATCCAATCTCTTCAGAGTGTGTACCCAGATGTTTACATGGAGTAAGTATCTAGAAGACTTACAAGTTTTGTACACCTTTGTGATTAATTTCAAAGGGGGAGTAATAGAGAATGTGTATATATGGGGAGTAGTATATGTATATATTAAAAGATGCTATGATAGACAGTTTTTTGTGATTAATTCATTTTGAGAAACTTGGCCACATTCCTTTGTTGCCATAAATGAAAAAGGGGGATATTGTTGGCAAGTTGACTTCCTAAGGATATATGAATTTTTTTGTGTTTTCATCATGGTAGAAAATTCATACTAAGTTTTTTTCAAAGTAAACTTAGAAGACAAAATGACTAAGTATGGAAAATAGGACAGACAGAGTTATACAATGATCAACACATCAACACATGTGCAAGAGACTAAATCAGAGTATGCGCATTCATATATATGTTATATGTGATGTCTACATACTAAATCCAGACATGCATGGTACGGCATGATAGCACAGAGAAGTTACAGACAAATCAGTACACTAGCAGTCCAAAAGATAGAGCATGAAAGCTGACTAAGTGTTTTGATCAATGTATATAATTTTGTTATCTAAAGGCCAAGCACCTATGATAGTATGTTTTTAATGATGTAATTAGTAATTTTATAAACATGCTTAAGCCAATTAGTTTGGAAGTGTTGTGTATTATGTTTCAGGGCCGACCATAAGTCTTGTTTTTGGGTCGCGTCTATTCGGCTATGAACATATAAGTATGTAATGTAAAATTATGTTAAAAGTGTCAAATAATATGCATGAGAGAGATATATAAGAGAAGTATGATGAAGTCAGTATGAGATAAATCTCTTTAAGAGAGTAAGAGCATTCACACATATACAGAACTGATCAGACAACAGTGTCATTATAGCAGTTCATTTTTGATATAGTGTATATCAACTATCAAAAGGTTTTAGCCTTCATCTTATTGGGCAGTGAGCTCAGGAAGTGAGCCATATACCTTTAATAGGGTTTTATAATAGACTCCTAACAGAGTCTAAGACTCCTGACAGGGTCATTTTACTTGGATTGTAAAGACTGCTCCTAACAGGGAAAATGAACTTTAACAGGTTCATTATACTAGTGCAATATTTGTGGGTACTAATTCCCACCGGGGTTTTCCTCTGATCAAGGTTTTCCCATAAACATATCATGTTTTATGTGTTCTTTTATTGAGCTTCATTGGATGTATGTTTGTTTTATGTTTAAGTTGCTGAAATATAATAAATAGACAAACACTGATTCACCCCCCCCCTCTCAGTGTTTCTAACATATATTTGCACCTGCAAACAACAATTAAATTGGTTTTGTCTTAAACGCCCATCCTTAGTGCGGGTTCTCCATATTGCTTCATGTTTAGGTTATTTTTATTAAAACAACTTATATTCCCACAAAGATTCATAGACTTTGGAGGTTTTATAATATTTGAATAAAAAATGCCTTTCATTTTTACTGCACAACCCTCCATTGGTTGATTTGGCACTTACTTTGTTTATTAAAACACTTTTCTTTGCATTTGCTGGAGTTTGAAATGTTTCACATGTTGCGTGGGGTCCTTGTTACCAGGCTATGCAAGCCTCCAATGATCCTTTGGGTGCATGTATAACTAGAAACAAATTCTTTGCCAAAGGGAATGCTGGATAAGTTTTGGGCACATATAATCCTCATGAGGAAACCAACAATTCTGGCAAAGATAACCTCTGCTACCTAACAAATGATATGCCACTTACTGAGCTGTGAAGAATTGGAGCTTATGTTAAGGATCTAGAAAGTATTTATATATTTCTCTATGTTTTTTGTCCTCTTTAACCTTACCCTGATCCTGAAGCTTCCCTTCAGTGCCACACAAATCTATTTGCATTTCAAGATTTCATTCTAATGGTTTGACATTATCTATAATATTTTTCACCATGACATGAATCTTAGAAGACATCCCCCATGCAGTCTAAAATTGTGTCTCTTTGTGCTTCTTTGCAATGCATTTTGATGTATTGCACTAATCTCCAAATTGTGCAACCCCTCATCAAGTGCATTTGAGTTATCTTGTTTTAAAGTCTTTGTACTCATTTGCATTGGTTCTTCTTTCTTATGCACAAGCTACTCAAATTGGTTTCCTTATGCATTGCACGGGCTTAGAGAGAAAAAAATTTGCCAATGACATGTCAATTGAATGTTCAAAATGCAAATTCTACTAGTTTCCATCCATCCGCGCAAACTTTATATTCATTCACACCTTGGCTTGAAATTGTGAAACATGTTACTACTAAAAGTTGAAATTCAATCCATTGTGATAAATGCCCAGACTGATTAAAATGCTCCCGGGAATGCCTTTAAAAACTAACCAAAATACACAACCAGATCATGAAACTTGGTGAGCATATAGACTAGCCTATAAACATTCATCTTGAAAAAAGGCTATCCTAGACAATGCATGAGGTGAGATAATTTAAACACTCTAAAATTGCTTGTTTTAATTTGTCTTTGCAATTTGACCTCATAAGCAACAACTGGCCTTTGGAACTGGCCTTAAAAACTGACTGAATCACATCAAGGGATCTTGATACTTGGCATAATGATTATTTCATCAACAATGAATATGCACAAAAAAAGGATTTTCCAGATTCAACTCCATGTGCATGACACAACTGATCAAAAATGGTGCTTCTCAAATACTGTGCAAATGGTCTACATTAAAATGTTAGAAAGTGCAAATGGAATCAGATTGGCAAACTACCCAAACAGATTCTTCATGATCTCAGAATATTCATGGTAACACATTTCCATGACTAAAATAAAGGGGATTATTCAATTTTCTATTCCATTCAACCCGGTGCAAGTTGTGTGACCTCAAAGTAAGAAACTTCATAATTCTGCACTTTCACATTCTAAGAATCAAAATTAATTGCAAACAGAAATGCTTTAGAAAACTTATCATATGAACTCCTAAGAATCTACAAATGGAAATGAAGCTTCTCTTTCATGCCTACAACACCTCAGAATAATCCTTATTTCATGAAACTTTATTTGGCCAAAAATACAAGCACGCAAAGTAGGTCATTTACTATAATCAAGCAATGTGCAGAATGCAGATTTGAGGTAAACACCTTTAAACAACCATCTCCAAAACTCATCAAATCTGATATATGAAAGCTATGACTCATTTTATTTACTCTATGAAAGGTTTTTCACATGCTCCCCAATCAGTATCTCATACAAATCATCAGGTCATATTTTACTTGCACTTGAAGTAGGCTTCTTTGAAAAGTTTTTAGGGGTACTCACCTTGCCTTAGAGAAAATTTTAAATTGGTCACTCCAAATTTGTGCCAAATTTGAGAGTAACAACAGTGGATTTTTCTAGGCACATAGAGAATTCACAATCTCTTGGTGAAGAAGACCACTCAAAAATAAGACTTCTTTTCTACTTGCCAAAATTGGGTTCCTTATTGAAAACACAAAACACCTAACACACAACTGAAAGCAAAGTGGCTATAAAACATGTAAAATATTCACAAATGGCCAACAAACATCAAACTGAAATCACCACTTACCCCTATCAAAAACTTGATTCTCATTTTCATGGATTAGAGGTAAACGATACTTATTATTTCTTGCAACATGACCCAACATGTTGCCCAATATCTTCAGCATATCAAATAATTAATAATCAGCATCTTCCCTTTCATTAGGTGCTTGGAAGTCACCCCCGTGCTGAGAACACTAATCATTATGTAAAAAATAATTGTCACACTCTTTACCACCACTGACAAGCTGAAAAAAGAAAAAAATTCCAACTCCTCTCAATGGTTGGAAACAAACTCATCATGAACACTAGTTTGCATCAAAACATAAGCTTCATTCACAACATTGATTTGAAAACTAGGATGTAATTCTTTCTCACAAACATCTGATTGCATTAGACCATAGATAGCTTGCTGATTAGAGCCTTTACAAGCATCCTCTAAATCTGAAAATGGATCATTAATTAATGGCTCACTCATCATTTGTAAATCTGAAAACACACATTCAGATTTATCATTTTCTTCAGCATCCTGATCAATAAAAGAACCATTTACACCAAATTCACCAAAATATTAATCCATAGCAGCATATGAGTCATCATATTCATCATACTCAACATAATCATATTTATCCCAATCATAAGCATTTACATCTTGCACATTGTTTGTCTCGAAAGTAGGAATAAAAAAATCAGCATAGGTTTCATACTTTGCATCCATTTTCATGTCTTCATTATCAAAGCATATATCAACCAGGAATTGCAAAGTAGGGTCTACATTTGATGCATACCTCTGAAAATTAGTAGCTAGTAGTTCTGATATTCTTTCACTGCTCAATGAACATTGAATTTCATTTTCATTTCTTTTAACTTCTCCTTTACTACTACAAATACCTTCGCCATTGGGAACAAGGATTGAAGTTTCTTGGCTCATTCCTTTTGGTGCAAAGGAATCATCCTAGCCACTCTCATTTTCATAATAACCATTCTCTTGTTGAACATAATACTCTTCACTAAAATGAGAACATAAGTCTTCCCTACCATGCTAATAATAATACAAATCTTCAAATCCAATGGAAACATCCGCAACTAGATTTTGATCTTTGACATTCACTTACTTCACTTTCAACATCATAATAAACATTTCCATCATAACTAGAGTCGGCATCATTGATACTTTCAGATTCATATTTTTCAAAATCATCTATCCATTTTTTAACCAGTTCAGTGCCTTCCTCTCTACATGATACATACCAATTTACTGACTTAGGCATACAAAGTTCTATGAACAAATGCAGATATGTAAATTCTTGAAGTTCAATCCCTTCCAGAAACTTATCATATGCATTGGAAAAAATTTCATAAAACACATGTATGGATTCTTCATTTATTTCTCCTACATGTCTTTTCAAAAACAAGATGGCTTGGTCTTGTATTCTTCGATTAAATAATGCAATATCCTTTTGGATTTCTTCAAGATCTGCCAGATAAATTTCAGATATAGGAAGCATATCCTAATCTATTGAATCTAGAATATCCATTTCATTACTTATTTACAATACATCTTCTCATTCACAAATATTTTATTGAACTTATGAAATCATTTCACATAATGTCATACCTCTGATTTTGATGACTAAGATTTTCAAACAAGAAGTATGAGAAACTTTTAAATTCACTTTATTTTTCTCTAGTGACTTCTCCGCCTAGTAAGGAAACAAATGTATCTCATTAAAAATTTGAGGAATGCCTAGTAAAATTATTTTTCTGATGTCCTTATTTATTTCTTTATGATTTTTTCAATCCACCACTGAATCTTTTGAGCATCTGCTAAATCCTGGCTACAAGTGTTTCCAAGTGATCATCAAATTTCATCATTAAATGCACACTGGTGCAAAGATATTTTAGAGTCACCACTCACCGCTGTGAGAATATATAGAACTTTAATAGAACAAGGACAAGTTGTGATTTGAACAAATATAGAAGACTTTTAGCAAGTCAATTAGATCTGACACATTTATTTCATAAAGAAGACATTCAGAATTCTTTTAACAACAACAACTAGGGTGACAATTAGGATCTGAAAAATTTTTAGATTTACAAACATTTAGGACTCTTATCCTCAAATGGAAATGGTGAAAAATGACTGGATTTATAAACAATCAGGCTAGGATTCTAGCTCAACTTGATAAACCTAAATCATTTAAAACAATATAAAACTAGGAATTTCTTCACAAGTTCAGCGAAATTTCTTACATCTCTCCCAAGTAGAGTCGCCATTTTGTTGGTTCTTTTTTACACTGTGATTATGAATAGAAACCTTTTCACTTTCTAATTAATTTTAAAGAGTAGCCAACTCCCAGTATTAAACCAAGACTGAAAAGGACCAATTAACAAGGATGTGGATCCATCCTTCTATGCTTTAGGTTCTGCAAAACCAAGGGGGGACACCCTTCAACACCTTCAAATATTCAGTAAGGCATCAATCAACATCAATCTCACAAAGGCTCAACACGATTGGGAGATAATAGATGACCGGATAATCACCCATTAAACGTCGACCTTGAAGTGGAGCATGAGATTAGTACAACATCACAAGCCACACAAAACCTTTAGATATGTTAGATTTTATGTTTAAAATGTAGAATATAACCAAGATTGAACTAAAAATGCATCAGTACAGATGATAGTAATCACCATCTAGTGCTTTATCCATGGGTAATATCCTTTAACCAAAGTTAGAAATGTAGTAATCAACTATTTTCAATGATTCTAAGCCATAAATACAATCAGTCCAAATCATTACTTCTTACAACAAATCCTTCTGTAGACAACCAAATGAAATTATGTCACATCCACAACATCATTTAATCTGAACCTAGATCAGAACTAAATAATGATAACACATACATAGGTAGACCCTATGTAGAGAATTAGAAAATTCAGACTGCACAAGACTTACACCAAGGAGAGATATGAATCTTGAACTTTTGTATTAAGTATGAAAATCACATTACTACACACAAATTTGCAATCAGAAAAATACCTCTTCAATAAGTTGCAAAAGACTAATGACATTCTATTCTACCTAAAAAAAAAACTAGTTTAATCAAGAAGCTATATCCCTAATGGAACCAACTAAAATTGGAAGCTCCTGGAGTTAAGCACAACTTGAAACTCACTACAGAGGCCAAGAATTTGGAACATTGTAAAATTGGAGGAAATTTGAATATCTAGCCAAAGAAAAATATCTCTAGATGTTTTTTTTGAAACACCACCTGTCTTCTTTGCTTTAACCAATTTTGAGCTGATTTATTCTTTCTTCATTTTGTTCAAACTGATTTGATTCTACACCAAAATGGACTGCAAAACCAGAATCCTCATTTTGATACCTTTCCAACGGTATATGATACCTCTAATTTTGATGACTAAGATTTGAAAAAAAAAAGTATGGGAAACTTTTAAATTCACTTTCCTTTTCTCTAGTGACTTCTTCACCTAGTAAGGAAGAAAATCTATCTCATTAAAACTTTGACAAATACCTGGGAAAATTATTTTTCTATTGTCCTTCTCTATTTCTTTCTAATTTTGTCAATCTACCACTGAATCTTTTGAGCATCTGCTAAATCCTTGCTGCAAGTATTTCCAACTGATCATCAAATTTCATCATTAAATGCAGACTGGAGTAGAGATTTTTCAGAGTCACCACTCACTGCTGTGAGAATGTATAGAAATTTAATAAAGAAAGGAAAAGTTTGAATTCAAACAAACATAGCAGACTTTTAGCAAGTCAATTGGATCTAAAACATTTCTTTCATAAAGAAGACATTCAGAATTCTTTCAACAACAACAACCAGGATGACAATTAGAATCTGAAGAGCTTTTAGATTTACAAACATTTAGGACTCTTATCCTCAAATGGAAATGGAAAAAAATGACAGGATTTATAAACAATCAAGCCAAGAGTCTAGCTCAACTTGATAAACCTGAATCATTTAAGACAATATAAAACTAGAAATTTCTTCTCAAGTTCAGAAAAATTTCTTACATCTCTCCCTAGAAGAGTTGTCATTTTATTGGTTCATTTTTACACTGTGATTATTGAACATCGAACTTTTCACTTTCTGATAAATTTTAAAGAGTATCCAACTCCTGGTATTGAACCAAGACTGAAAAGGACCAATTAACAAGGATGTGGATCCATCCTTCTATGCTTTGGGTTCTGTAAAACCAATGGGGGAGACCCTTCAACACCTTCAAATATTCAATAAGGCATCAATCAACATCGATCTCACAAATGATCTACATGACCAAGAGATAATAGATGACTGGCTAATCACCCATTGAACATCAACCTTGAAGTGGAGCATGAGATTAGTACAACATCACAAGCCACATAAAACCTTTAGATATGTTGAAGTTTATGTTTAAATGTAGAATATAACCAAGATTGAATTGAAAATGCATCAATACAGAAGATAGTAATCACTAGCCACTGGTTTATCCATGGGCAATATCCTTTAACCAAAGTTAGAAATGCAGTAATTAACTATTGTAAATGATTCTAAGCCATAAATACAACCATTCCAAATCATTACTTCTTACAAAAAATTCTTCTATAGATAACCAAATGAAATTATGTCACATCTACAACATCATTTATTCTGATCCTAGATCAAAACTGAAGAATGATACCACATACATAGGTAAACCCTATCCAGAGAATTAGAAAATTTAGACTTCACAAGACTGACACCAAGGAGAGATATGAAGCTTGAATTTTTGTATTAAGTATGAAAATCACATTACTGCACACAACTTTGCAATCAAACAAATACCTCTTCAATAAGCGGCAAAAGACCAATGACATTCTATTCTACCTGAAACAAAACTAGTTTAATCAAGAAGCTATACCTATAATGGAACCAACTGAAACTGGAAGCTCCTAAAGTTAAGCACAACTTGAAACTCACTGTAGAGGCCAAGAATTTGGAACCCTACAACAATGGAGGAAATCTGAATGTCTAGCCAAAGAAAAAGATCTCCATATATTTTTTTTGAAACAACACTTGTCCTCTTTGCTTTAACCAGTTTTGAGCTGAGTCATTCTTTCTTCATTCTATTCAAACTGATTTAATTCTGCACCAAAATGGACTACAAAAATAGAATCCTCATTTTGATACCTTTCCAACGGTATATGATACTTGGTATTTTTGATAAAATTTGCCTCCCTAAATCATTAATCAAACTTTTCCTCCTGTGCATACTTTTTCAATAGTTTGAAATATTTGAATTTACATGCCTTTCCAATAGTTAGACTATTGAATTGAGATGATATTTAATATTAATATTTGCATCTGCACATATTATATTTTATCTTTATTTTCCTAGAATTCATCTAATTCTACCACGTGTTAATCAGGCTTAATGGCTTATAGGTTAGATTTATTTCATCTCCCTTTTAAGCCATTAAGTCCACCATAGGATTTCTTTCAAACTGCATGCCTTTTAACCCTTTCCCTTTTGAGATAAATCCACTTTAGTTTGCATATTAATCCCTTTTAATCTGCATATTTTACTTTATTGTGCCACGTGGCACCCTTTGATTGGTCCAGAGATCCATCTGGGCATCTCTATCACCTGCTTGTGCCACGTGTCAATATTTTATTTGCCACCTCTGCATTGCACCAGATCTTTCCATGTGTCTGCCTCGCCACATGTCACTCAGACTTAATGGCTTAATGGGTAGATTTTGAGCATCTTCCCATTAAGCCTTTAAATCAACCATCAATTTTTCTTACCTTGGGATTTGTGCTCATCTGACAGGCCTCTCTAGTCTGGTGCCACATCATCACCACCTCATCACCTTTCTATCATCCTAGCTATCACCTCTGTCACATGTCATGATGACTGAATTCCTTAAGCTTATCTTCCCTGCATCTTTCTCATTAAGCCATTAAGTCATCCGTTGATCTCAATCACCTCAGGACCTGCATCCATCCTACAAGCTAATCTGCCAACTCACCTGCCACATCATCTCTATAGGGTCCATCAAAATTTGGTTTCCTTCACCTAGGAACACTTTCTAATGCATCTTTCACCTACGCATGAAGAGCCTCTGGGCTTCTTCTTCAAATCACTTATTGTGTGTTGTTTCTTATAAACATCTATTTTCCCCTCACACCAGCAATGTGGGATTAATTTTTTTATTGTTTTAAATTTTTTCATGCCTCCTCTCATTAAAATATTGTTTTCCTCCAGCCTAGCTAGCACCCACTAATCCCCTACCACTGTGTGGTCTCCAAGAGCTCTCTAGCTCCTTCTTCATATTATATGTTAAGCGTTGTAGTATTTAAACATCATAGAAACCTATTTCCCAGTGCATGTGGGATTAAATTTTGCAATTTTTTGAACTTTATAAGTGGCATGCATTTTTTTCTCAACCAAGTCTGAGCATTCTCGCTAATGCCCAAGCATCCCACTGGCCAAGGCTCTTGTGCCTACAACTTCACATTACATACCATGCATTCTATTATATAAACATTGTATAATGTTTTCGCACAATGCATGTGGGATAAAGGTTTTATTTAAAACCTCCCTTCACAATAGCCTGTGTAGCCTTCAACTTCACTATGCATTAAGGAGGGTACTCCAAAAAAACATTTCCAAGTGCCATGTGCTCTCCTCCTTCTCCTATGCTGACTTTATTTTTAGAAATGACACCTATAAATTCCAATTTAAATGATTGTGTTTCAATTCTTTTCTCCATGCATGGGCTTCTCTAGCATGATGTGCAGGCTCTTGCCATGTTGAAAGGCTACTATTCAGCATCCTCTTCAAATAATTATCATGGTTTATCCATGCTATCACACTGCCTACTTCACTGACCCTCATTACACCATGTGCTGCCTCCTTGTTTGAAAACACAGGTTCTTCTTCAAAACCTGGGAAGACACCTCCTTTATGCCTTCTACCTAGCATTACATTTTCCAAATGTGTTTTCTCATGTGCTATGCAACCTTGGCTTGTTTTTTTCCAAATTTCTCCTCCTCTACACATTTCACAGCTTCCTGGGTTCACACATGGGTTGTTTAAGATTATATTTGTACCTACAACAAACAATTAAATTGGTTTTGTCTTAAACGCCCATTCTTAGCACAGGGTCTCCATAGTATTTCATGTTTAGGTTATTTTTATTAAAACAACTTATATTCCCACAAAGGTGCGCCAAATTTGGAGGTTTTATAATATTTGAATAAAAACTAGCCTCCATTTTTACTGCGTAGCCCTCCACTGGTTGATTTGGTTCCTACTTTGTTTATTAAAACACCTTCCTTCACATTTTTTGGAGTTTGAAATGTTTTACATGTTACATGGGCTCCTTTTTACTGGGTTGCGCAAGCCTCCAATGATCCTTTGGGTGCATTTATAACCAGAAATGAATTCTTTTCCAAATGGAATGTTGGATAAGTTTTGGGCACATGCAATCCTCATGAGGAAACCAACAATTCTGGCAAAGATATCCTCTACTACCTAGCAAATGATATGCCACTTGTCAAGCTATGAATAATTGGAGCTTCTATTCAGGATCTAGAAAGTATTTATATATTTCTCTATGTTTTTTTCCTCTTCAACCTTACCCTAGTCCTGAAGATTCCCTCGA
This sequence comes from Thuja plicata, assembly GCA_018584345.1. Taxonomy (NCBI): domain Eukaryota; kingdom Viridiplantae; phylum Streptophyta; class Pinopsida; order Cupressales; family Cupressaceae; genus Thuja; species Thuja plicata. The sequence continues at coordinate 15,747 of MU227744.1, forward strand.
GTGCCACATAAATCTATTTGCATTTTGATCTTTCATTCCAATGGTTTCACATTATCTATAATCTTTTTCACCATGAAATGAATCTAAGAAGACATCCCCCATGCAGTTTGAAACTGTGTCTCCCTGTGCTTCTTTGAAATGTATTTTGATGTATTGCACTGATCTATAAATTATGCAAGCCCTCATCAAGTGCGTTTGAGTTATCTTGTTTTAAAGTCTTTGTACTCATTTGCACTGGTTCTTCTTTCTTATGCGCAAGCTACTCAAATTGGTTTCCTTATGCATTGCACGGGCTTAGAGAGAAAAAAATCTGCCAATCACATTTCAATTGAATATTCAAAACAAAAAAATTTCTAGTTTCCATCCATCTGTGCACTCTTGATATTCATTCACACCTTGGCTTGAAATCGTGATATATGCTACTGCTAAAAGTTGAAATTCAATCCATTTTGATAAATTCATGGACTGATTAAAATTCTCCCAGGAATGCCTTTAAAAACTAACCAAAACACACAACCAGATCATGACACTTGGTGAGCATATAGACTGGCCTATAATCATTCATCTTGAAAAAAGGCTATCTAGGATGATGCACAAGGTGAGATAATTTACACCATCTAAAATTTCTTGTTTTAATTTGTCTTTGCAATTTGACCTCATAAGCAACAACTGGCCTTTGGAAATGGCCTTAAAAACTGACTGAATCACATCAAGAGATCTTGAAGCTTGGCATAATGATTAATTCATATACAATTAATATGCACGCAAAAGGACTTCATCAGATTCAACTCCATGTGCATGACACAGCTAATCAAAAATGGTGATTCTCAAATACTGTGCAAATGATTTGCATTAAAATGTTAGAAACTGCAAATGGAATCAGACTGACAAACTACCAAACGGATTCATCATGACCTGAGAATATTCATGGTAACACATTTCCATGACTACAATATAGGGGAGTATTCCATTTTCCATTCCATTCAATCGGTTGAAAGTTGTGTGACCTCAAAGTAAGCAACTTCATAATTCTGCACTTTCACATTCTGAGAATCAAAATTAATTGCAAACAGAAATGCTTTAGAAAACTTATCATATGAACTCCTAGGAATTTGAAAATGGAAATGGAGATTATCTTTCATGCTTACAATACCTCAGCATAATCCTTATGTCATGAAACTTTATTTGGAAAAAAATGTAAGCACGCAAATTATGTCATTTACTATAATCAGGCAATATCCAGAATGCAGATTTGAAGTAAACACCTTTAAACAACTGTCTCCAAAACTCATCAAATCTGATATATGAAAGCTATGAATAATTTTATTTACTCTATTAAAGGTTTTTCACATGCTCCCCAATCAGTATCTCATACAAATCATCAGGTCATATTTTACTTGCACTTCAAGTAGGCTTCTTCAGAAATTTTTTAGGGGTACTTATTGTGCCTTAGAGAAAATTTTACATTGGTCACTCCAAATTTTTTCCAAATCTAAGACTACACATGTAACTCAGAAACCTTTTTTTTCAAAGTCTCAAAAATCTTTTCAGCTCCATGTCTCCACTTAAAATCCTTTTTATCTCCTCTCATAGTCTCAGTCATAGCATTACAAACATAACTAAAATTCTTAATCAACTTTCTATAGAAACTAGCCAAACCATGAAATGATCATACCTCACCCACATTCTTAGGTGTACACCAATCCATACTTTCTTTAACCTTCTCATGATTTTTTTTCAAACCATCATATGAAATTAAAAATCTTAAATACATAATCTCTTCTTGCATAAAGGAACACTTCTTCAGATTAATCAGTAGCTTCTCCTCCTTCAGTCTTTGCAACACTTTCCTAATATGCTCAAGGTGTTCTTCCTTATTCTTATTGAATATTGGAACCTTATCCAAATAAACAATCAAAAACTTACCCAAAAATCTCTTGATAACTTTATTCATCAACCTCATGAAAGTACTAGGTGCATTAGTCAAACCAAAAGACATAACCAACCACTCATATAAACCTTCTTTTGTCTTGAAAGAAGTATTCCATTCATCACCTTCTCTTATTGTGATCTTATGATAGCCACTCTTAAAATCAATCTTGGTAAAATATTTTTCTTGACTCAAACAATCCATTATGTCATCCATCATTAGCATAGGAAACCTATACTTAACTATTATCATTTTTATATCTTTGGAATTTGTACACATTCTCCATTTTCCATTCTTCTTAGGTGCCAATAGAGTAGGTACAACACATGGACTCAAGATTTCTCTTATCAAACCTCTCTACAAAAACTCCTACACTTGTCTATTAAGTTCTTTATTCTCATTAGGTGTCAGTCTATATGGTGCTTTATTTGGAAAAATATCTCTTGGAATCAGATCCATACAATGAATCATACTTCTCACTGGTGGTAAACCATTAGGAATATCCTATGCAACAATCTCCTTGGATTCATTCAGAAAGTTTTGAATTTGTACTAGTACTCGATCTCCACTATCTTCTATTGCTCGACATTTACTATGTTCTATCACTTGGCCATTACTATACCCTATTGCTCGGCCATTACTACAATAAATTGGCTTCTTAGGAATTATATTAAAAAACACTTGGTTCTTCTTCATTTCTTTCTCAAATTGCTTTCCATTAAACATGCAAATTTTTACAATTGTATAGTTTATCTCATCTAGAACCTCAATCAAAGGTAACAATTTTTTATTTTTCTCATTCACCCAAAGAGTATATTTATTTAATATACCATCATGCATGACATGTATATCATACTTCCAAGGTCTACCTAATAGAATATGACAACAATCCATAGGCATAATATCACAGAGGACTTCATCAAAGTAATTTCCAATCTTGAATTTTACAACACATTTCTCACTTACCAACAACTTATGCTCATCCTTGATCCATGAAACATGATAGAGTTTAGGGTGTCTCAACCTCTACAATTGAAACTCTGTAACCATCTCCTCTGATGCCAAATATTTTGAACTACCACTATCAACAATCACTTTGCAACATTTCCTTCCATCTTGCATATGGTCTTGAAAAGACTTCTCCTTAGAACAGGTTCTTCATCCACTCGGTTATTACACAAATCTCTCCTTACTATCAGGTTTTATCCAGCCTCACATCCACTTGGGGAACCCTCAAGATCCTCTTGTACCACAACATTTCTATTACTGTGTCCATTTCCATCAGAGTGTCTACACTCAAAAGATATATGCCCTTCTTTGCCACATCTCAAATAATTACCACTAAAACCACCTTTACCTCTTCCTCGGTAGGAACTAGTACCTCCTCAGTAAAAACCACCACCTTTCCACTCGGTCTTGCTTTTATCTTCATTTTCCACTCAGATTTGCCTTTATCTTGCATAGAATTATCAGATTTGCCACCTTCACCATAGGATCTACCTCTTCCTCTCTAGAATCTACCACTTTGACCTCTTTGTCTTTGTTCATGCTTCTTTGTCAAGATCTCCTCAGCTTTCAAGTCATATTGATATGCTTCTTCCACACTCCAATTTCACAAAACTTATTTCATCTTGACTTTGAGATCTACATCCATTCAAGTACCTTACAAATTTCTCAACCTATTCATCCACATGTGTAGATATGATGTCCAATCTATAGAATTCCTCAATGTATTCCTTCACAATCATGTCCTTTTGTCTAAGGTTTTACATCTTCCTCAAAAAGATAACTTGGTAATTAGCAGGAAGGAACTTCTTCTTCACCTTTCTCACCATTTTCAACCAAGTTCTTATCTTTTCCTTTCCTCTTCTTTGTCTATCAGTTTGCAAATGCTTCAACCACAGTGAGGTATGACCTTTCAACCTAGTGACTGTAGTTTTCACCTTCCTATTATTAGGAGTTCTTTCACTCAAAGAAATTCTCTATATCATTGATCTAATCCAGCACAAAAGTGGTATCCAAATTTCCATCATAAGGATTAAATTCAACAGTAGGCTTTGAATGTTCCCTAGTCAATACGCTCAAAAATCTTTCCTCATCTTGATCCTCCTCAGGCTCTGGATTTGGATCCACTGCTTCATCATCACTTACATCATCAAGATGCACTCCTCTCCTCTGGGATATCTCCATAGCATCTAATCTGGTTTCAATTTGTCTCAATATATCTATTATAGCATTATCAACATTTCCTCTTCCTTGAACCATCTTGAAAGTTCCTGTAGGATCGTAACCCTCTGCAATTTATAGGTCAAATCTGCAAATCTTTCACCCTATAACTGTTGGAGATTTGCTTCTGTGCAAATAATTGATTGTATATTTTTCATTGATGACAACATATAATATACAATAGTGTTCTATATGCAATTATCAGTATAGATGTTTTAGAGCAATGTGTATTCATTTCCATGGTGTATACATGTTCTAGATGCTATGTGCATTCACGCTGAGTCAGATATGAAGTATCAGTTGATTTATGCTAATCAGTTATGATAGTTACAGAGACTGAAGACTATCTATGAAGAGCCGATATAATTACATTATTTCTTGGGTTGTGATTCTCTTTGGGATATGTGTGTTTGTATTCATGTTTATTTATGAGTTAAAGATAATTATCTAAAGGCGCCAAACATGTTCTATCTGAATCATGAAGTTAGAGTTAATTTGGTGGAGCCAACTTTGTGAAGTGTCACGTCTATTCAGTCTGAGTTTCATGTTTCTAATTAGGTTGCGTAGTTTATGTGGCCAACTAAAAGAAGTACTGAAGGGACTCCTAAAAGCTCACAAAGATCACATCCTTTGGATAAGATACTTATAGTAGTTCATTTGATGAACGAAAAGTGTGAATGAGAAGAATAAAGATAGGAAAATTACAGAATATAATGTCCATTATTTTGGGATAGTAGAGACATTTCATTCATCAAGAAAAGATCTATGTAAAGAAGAAGTGGAAGTATACAATACACTGGAACTTATCAAGATAGCAGGTCCACTCAAACAATTCATCTATCAGATATAGTGTATATCTATTCTACTGAAGGTTACAACCTTCATCATCTTAGTAGTGAGCTTTTGGATAGTGAATCCTCACCCATAATAGGGTTACTTGTAAAAGACTCCTAAAAGGGTCTGACCTTTAACCAGGTCTCTGTACTTATTGCATTGTAAAGCACAACTCCTAACAGGGTTGCAAGATCTCTTAACAAGGATAATTATACTCAAGTACAGTTCTTTGTGGGTGCTAATTCCCACCGAGGTTTTTACCTATTTGGTTTCCCCATAACCAAAAATTGTTGCGTTCTCTATTGTGTTATCTAAATGTGGATTTACTTTATGTAAATTGAGATCTAAGTAAAAAAAAGAATTAAAGTAGCTGATAAATTATTCAGCTTCCCCTCTCAGTTATCCTTTGGGACTATTCTAACAATTGGTATCAGAGCCAAGTGCCTTGGAGAGAAAGCCTAACAACTTAAGGTAGATCATATGGCATACTTCAGGAAAGAGAGTCCTAAGTTTGATGGAGAAAACTATCTTGACTGGAAGAACAAAATGATAACACATCTTCAGTGCATTGGATTTGAGATCTATGAGATTTCCACTCAAGCAATTGAAGTTCCCACCTTGAAAGACCTTGTAGAAGAATAATCTAAAATTAAAAAAAAGCAAGTGTTCACTCAAAATGGAATCGCAAAAGAAGCCCTAATCAGTGCCCTACCTGATAGTGAATTTATGAGATCAATAAGGTAGATAAAGCATACTCTATTTGGAAATACTTAGAAGACATGTTTGAAGGAGACATCTAAGAAAATAATTCATGCAGAAAGACATGGAAGAAAAGATACAACAACTTAGAGATGATACCTGAAGAAAACATCAGATCTTACAACCAAAGAATAAATGAAGCAGTTTCAAGTATCGGAAACAGTGGTGCAGAAATCTTAGAGGATGATATAATGGAAAAAATAATGACCACATTTACACCAGACTCTTAGGGAAAGATCAATATCTTAGATGAGACTATGCAATATTCAAAAGAATTCAAGAGGGAAACCTTGATCAGAAAAATATCTGCATTTGAGATATCAAGATTGAAGACAGAACCCAAAAGTGAGACACCTTTCAAAGCCTCAGTCCACAGCAAGAAATCCATAAGAAGCTCTAGTAATAATGAGGAAGTGGATACAAAACTTGAAGAAATCATTGCTATGATTTCCAAGAAAGAAAGGAAAGGTAAAGGGAAATATGACGGATAGCTACCATTCAAATGTTTTTCATGCAAAAAAGTTGGTCACTTTGCATCCAAGTGTCCTACAAGAGTCAAGAATTTCAGATCAGATTACAAGCCCAAGTACACTAAGGAATGTTATCATGTTGAAGATGGTGTAACTAATGATGATTCAGGAGAAAATGAAATTGGTTTCATTTCCATTAAAGAAATTAAAAAGATGCTTAAAGAAATGGACAAAGAAGATGAAGAAAAAGAACAAGAGTTAGCATTAGTTTCAAAAGTTGACATCATAACTGATTGGATCATTGATAGCAGATGTTCACACCACATGACAGGAGAAAAAGATAGTTTTTTACATTTGGAAAAATACAAAGGTGGCATGGTTAGATTTGGAGATAACACTCCCAAACCTATCATAGGAAGAGGTTCTATCACCTTAGATGGAAAGAATAATACAAATGTGTTGGAAATAATCAAGACTAACCAAGTTACTGAGAGGGGAGGGGTGAATCAGTAACTCTGAAAACTTTAAAACATTTCTGCACATGTATATACTTTGACCATTCATTCATCTAATCTACTGCAAGCATGAAAATATAATCATTCATAACACATAACACAAAGATTTGGTAACCCAGAAACCTTCCAAATAGAAAGTAAAACTGGGGTGGGGATGGTACCCACAAAACTTTGGTACTGCAATATAAAGTTGGCCGGTTAAGGCTTACATTGATCACTTCTGATGATCTTCCCTATTAGAAGCAATTAGGACTACTAGGTCCACCTTGTTAGAGGATTTACAAACATACAATGAAGTATGCACTCTGTTAGGAGATTTACAAAAGACTGTTAAGTCTACCCTGTTAAAGGATTTACAAACTG
>MU227744.1:27091-46987 GCA_018584345.1 Thuja plicata
GTCCCGAAGTGTAGCTTGGAACTCGGTAGCCGTTGGTGACTCGGTAGATATAGTGTCACTCAGTAACCGCTGATGACTCGGTGGAAACTGATTTCTTGGTTGGCTTCAACTGATGGCTCGGTAGTTATGGTGAAGCTCGGTGACTACCGTCTACTCGGTAAATTTTGCTCTTCTCGGTAACCGCTGAACTGTTCATATGCTCGGTGACTACTGTTCTTCTCGGTATGAACTGTTTACCGCTGAGCTTTACAAAGTGATTGCTGAATGCTCGGTATAAGCTGTGGACTGAGTGATGAGCTCGGTAAGTATTCAGAATTGAATAAGTGTTTTCACTGATGAAAAATATAACATAATTCCAACAAAATGATGTTCTTTATGTTGATGGTTAACATCATAACTTACTAAGTGTTGGACAGTTGCTTGATAAACGATATTAGTAGGAATTCAAAATCAACCAGTGCATCATTAACAACAAAGAAGGAGAAATGATTGCATCAGGCTCAAAGAACAAAGGTAATGTCTTTCAGCTCAATTCATAAGTAAGTTGTTTTTTTGCAAAAGTAGATGACAGTTGGCTATGGCACAAGAGACTTTTTCATATCAATTTTGATAACATAGTCAAGGTAATTAATGTAAAGGCAGTAAGAGACCTTACAAGTATTGCAAGGCTAGTTGACACCATGTGCAGGGAATGTGTGATGGGGAAGCATGTGAGGACCTCATTCAGGAGCAAACAAGACTCTATAGAAAACAAATTAGATCTGATACATACAGACCTATGTGGACCCACTCAAACAAGATCTTACTATAGAGAAAGGTATTTCATTTTATTTGTTGATGATTTCTCAAGGATGATGTGGGTTGCATTCTTAAAAAACAAATATGAAGCTTTTGAGAAGTTCAAAGTGTTCAAAGCTAAGGTTGAGAATGAATTTGGACTAAAAATAAAATTTCTAAGATCTGATAGAGGAGGAGAATTCACCTCTGACCAGTTTTATGATTATTGTGAAGAACATGGAATCAAGATACAATTAAGTGCACCTAGAACCCCTTAGCAGAATGGGATTGCAAAAATAAGGAACAAAATAATACTTGACACAGTGTGCACTATCATGATTGAAGGAAAGGTTTCCCATACCTATTGGAGAGATGTGGTCAATACATCATTCTATACTATCAATAGAATATAAATGAGGCCAAGTGCAGATAAGATACCCTATGAACTTTGGTTTGGTAATGTACCTACTATAAAATACTTCAAAATCTTTGGAAGCAAGTGCTACATCAAGAGAGATGTTAGCATTGGCAAGTTTGATGCTAGAGGCGATGAAGGTATTTTTCTTGATTACTCTACTAAAAGAAAATCCTATAGATGTTTTAATCTAAGATTAAAGAAGATCGTTGAAATTAATCATGTGAATATTGATGAGAATTTTATGATTCAATAGAGATATTATAAATGTGCTCCTATGATTGAAGATGAGGCTAGACCTATCAATAAATACAGTTATTGAAGAAATGTTTGACTGTATTAATGTTTCATGCAACAATCCTAAACCAAGTCAAGAAGACTCATAGATTATAGATGAGAGTGTCACTCCTAAGAACTCAAAATACACATCCAAATACCACTCTAAGGATGACATCATTTGAGATTAGAGCACTAAATTCTTGACAAGATCCAGAGAAAAAGGTTCAACCACTGATGAAGAGGTATGCCTACTTTCTCAGATTGAACCCTTAAGTGTTGAAGATGTGTGCAAAGATTCAAATTGGAAAAGTGCTATGCAAGAAGAATTAGATCAAATAATCAAGAATGATACATGGGAACTGGTCCCAAGACCTCATGATAAGAATTTTATTGGAACAAAGTGGATATTTAGGAAAAAAATGAATGAAGAAGGCACAATGGTAAGGAACAAAGCAAGATTACTATGTAAAGGATATGCACAAAGAGAAGGTATAGAATACACTGATATATTTTCCCCTATGAGAAGAATTGAAGCTATCAAGTTGTTTTTAGCCTATGCAACATTCAAGAATTTTAAGGTATACCAAATGGATGTCAAGTCATCTTTTCTGAACGGTGACTTGAAGGAAGAAGTCTACATAGAACAGCCTGAAGGATTCAAACTTTCAGATAAACCATACATAATATGTAGATTAAAGAAAGCACTTTATGGACTTAAACAAGCCCAAAGAGCTTGGTATGAGAGACTTGATGGTTACTTAAAAATATAGAATTCAAAAAAGGAGTAGCAGACTGTAATTTAATCATAAGAGAGAAAGATGAAGGATTACTACTCGTTGCTATTTTTTCTGATGACATTATCTTTGGAGGTAATGACAAACTTAGTGCAGAATTCGCCAAAGAAATGAAAAGTGAGTTTGAAATAAGCATGAATGGACCTATCAAATATTTTCTTGGATTGAATGTAAAACAAACAGACAAAGGCATATTCATAAATTAGTCTAATTATGTGAAGGAGATATTGAAGACTTTTAAGATGGAAGATTGCAAACTAGTAAGCACCCCCATGATAACAGGAAGAAATATTTCTAAAGATGATGATTCCATAGCAATTGACAAGACCCTATACAATTCTATGATTGGAAAACTCATATATCTTACTCAATGTAGACCTAATATTTCTAATATAGTTGGCATTGTTGGAAGATTTGTAGCTGAACCCAAGCAAAATCACCTAATGGAAATAAAAAGAAAATTTAGATACTTAAAAGGGACTATTGAATATGGTTTATGGTATCCTAACTTAGAGAATATACAACTTCATGTGTATACAGATGCAGATTGGGAAGGTTGTGTTGATGACAGAAAGATTACATCAGGAGGACCAATATTTCTTGGAGACAGATTGGTCACTTGGACAAGTAAAAAGAAGAATTGTATCTCTCAATCAACAATAGAAGTTGAGTATGTTGGAGCAACATTGAATTGTTCAAAAATGGTTTGGATCAAATAAATGATTAAAGAATTTAGTATTCAGATTGATTATCCTATTGTTATTCACTATGAAAATATTAGTACTATCAATATGTCAAAGAACCATGTGATGCATGCAAAGACAAAACACATTGAGATCAAATACCATAATAGAAAAATTTGTAGAAATAGAAGTAAAGTTGGATTATGTGAGCACTAAAGAACAATTAGTAGATATTTTTACAAAGCCATTATCAAAAGATACTTTTGAGTATCTTAGGGAGAAGTTGGGAGTAATTCCCTTTCTTGAGTCTGATTAGAATTTGCAGCAAGAACATCAGTCCTTGGTGACTGATGAATGGTTAACTACTCTACTTCTGGAGTAGTACCTATTCTTAGTGGTGTTTAACACCCTTTCTCATTGATGTCAAAGGGGGAGTATTAGTAAGGGGGAACATATACTTTGGGGGAGTATACAGAGTAGCAGCAATGAAGAGGAACTTTTGATGAGGATATTGATAAGATTGTAAAAATAAGGAAGAAACTTTGAGTTGATGATATTATATGTTTCCATTAATGTCAAAGGGGAAAATTTTTGGAGATTTGCTTTTGTGCAAATAATTAATTGTATGTTTGTCATTGATGACAACATATAATATACATCAGTTTTCTATATACAATTATTAGTATAGATATTATGGAGCTATGCGTGTTCATTTCCATGGTGTATACATGTTCTAGATGCTTTGTGCATTCATGCTAAGTTAGATATGAAGTTTCAGTTGAGTTATGCTAATCAATTATGACAGTTACAGAGACTGAAGACTATCTGTGAAGAGCCAACGTAATTACATTATTTCTTGAGTTGCGCTTATCTTTGGGATATGAGTGTTTGTATTCATGTTTAGTTATGAGTTAGAGATAATTATCTAAAGTTGCCAAACAGGTTCTATCAAAATCGTGAAGTTAGAGTTAATTTGGTGGAGTCAACTTTGTGAAGTGTCGTGTCTATTCAGTCTGAGTTGCATGTTTCTAATCAGGTTGCGTGGTTGATGTGGCTGACTAAAAGAAGTATTGAAGGGACTCCTAGAGCTGAAAAAGTTCACATCCTTTGAAGAACATACTTATAGTAGTTCATTTGATGAATGCCAAGTGTGAATGAGAAGAATAAAGATAGGAAAAGTATAGAAAAAAATATTCGTTGTTTTGGGACAATAGAGACATTTCATTCATCAAGAAAAGATCTATGTGAAGAAGAAGTGGAAGTATGCAATACACTGGAACTAATCAATATAGAAGGTCTACTCAAATAGTTCATCTATCAGATATAGTGTATATCTATTCTACTAAAGGTTGCAGCCTTCATCATCTTAGCAGTGAGATTTTGGACAGTGAGTCCTCACCCCTAATAGGGTTACTTGTAAAAGACTCCTAATAGGGTCCGACCTTTAACTAGGTCTTTGTACTTATTGCATTGTAAAGAAAAAATTCTAACAGGGTTGTAAGATCTCTTAACAGGGATAATTATACTCAAGTATAGTTCTTTGTGGGTGCCAATTCCCATTGGGGTTTTTACTTATTTGGTTTCCCCGTAACCAAAATTGTTGTGTTCTCTATTGTGTTATCTGAATGTGCATTTACTTTAATTTAATTGAGATCTAAGTAAAGAAAAGAATTAAAGTAGCTGATAACTGATTCATGCCCCCTCTAAGTTATCCTTTGGGACTATTCTAACAATAACAAAATCCAACTCAAGGTTATACATGATCCAATCTACCAAGGATGAACTTTTCTCTAATACCACTTGGCGCAAGGAGGACATGAACAACCATGGCCAAAGTCACACCCAACTATTCATCCACCATGCGGATTAAACATAACAAAAGAAAACAAAATAGAGAACAACACCAAGGATAGAAGGGACAACAATATTTATTTTATTGATTCATCCAATTATAGCATACATACCTGGTTATGAGGCCTTTCGAGTTACAACCAACAAAATTTAGACTTTACTATCTTCTACCTTCTCATATCATTTTCTATCTACTTGCTCTCCATGCAGCTACCTAACCTACACATAGACATCCCTATTTATACTTGCCAAAGCAGCTTATAGAATATTCTAGAATAATACAAAGATGGAAGGCTGAACACCAATGGTCTACACACATCCCAAGAAAAGCTCAAAATATTAAATGCAAAACCAGAAATTAAATACACAAGTCATCTCCAACAAGAACCAAACACAAACAAACTCATTCAAAGAAGGACTGAGCATCCAATTCACTTAGTACAGGAAGGAACACTTGTCCAACACTCGACATCTCAGCACACACAAGATCTCGACTGACATTGGACAGCTCGGCACATACTGCAACTCAGAAATAACTGCAACTCAACACTTACTGGTAGAATGAACAAAGATGAGAAGGATAGCAAGGCAACCCAGGATGCTCCTGCATCATTAATACTTGGTTATATCAAGATCCTCAAGAGACACTAATAGTACAAATACCCTTGATACAATATGGACCTGGATATACTATGCTACAACAATATGGGTATGATGGTAAAAATGGTTTGGGGGAAAGACAAGAGGGATTGGTCAAATTGTCTTTACCACCAACTAAAATGAAAAAAAAGAGGACTAGGATATGGTCATGCCAGAACTAGTACAATTGTTTGAGATATTTCAATAGACCAAAAAGAATTTTTTGAATCAAACTAGGGGAAAAATCAAGGACATAACCCAATCAGAAATATACTCCAGCAACTATTGCCACCAGAAGTGGAAACCAAAAATTCCCAAATAACCCTTAATCAGGAAATCTTGGATGATGTGGAAAGTGAAATGCCTGATGAGTGGTCTAGCCTGAATGATTCTCATGAGTATGAGTGGTTATCCCTCCATGACTCTAAATCACCTATTCCTGGACATTCCCATTGATCTACTAGTACCATAAACCTCAATGACATGTTTGACCAACTAAACCTATAAGACCAACCCTATATTGATAAACATGTCGATGTTAATTCCTTAGATAGTGTGTCTACTTCCCATTCCAAATTTTTCAGAACTATCATTGCAGTTCCTTTCGCCCAAACTAAGTCTACCTCCCACACTGACCTTTATTTAATCTACCTTGAGTTAATATATTGGGACCAACAAGGATTCTTAATATAGACATTTTTTTAAATGATGAAGTCATTGAAAACTTCATGGAGCTTCATGAAGGAGTACCATCAGGAGATCACAAGGTAGGATTATCATTTGACTTATACATATCAACATACTTTGGGGAGAAGGATCCTCTTTCCAGTCACAAAAGTCTAAATAAAAACAAAAAAGAAGAGTCATTAAGTGAAAACCAAAAGTTTCTTTCTGACCATGAAAAAATTAAGATAAAGGAAGTATCTTCTAGTGAAAACCTCTCTAAGGTGCTACAGGATTGAAAGTGGGATATCCTCCCATTAAAGGAGAACAATCAACATTTATAGTTGAGGAAATAGAGGTAGTGAAATCTAGGGGATGAAAAGAAGCCTAAGAACATCTATCTGGATAAATCCCTTTCACCTGAGGAAAGAGAATAGTTTTTTTTTTTTTTCAAAGAATGACAAATCAACTTCGCTTGGTCTTATGCTGACATGCCAAGTTTGGATCCAAAGCTCATAATAAATAACCTACCACTTTCACCAAACACAAAGCCAGTAAAATAGAGGTTAAGAAAGATGCATCCTCACATTTCTCTACTTGTCAAAGGTGAGTTGAAGAAATTTTTTGATGCAGGTTTCATAAGACCCATCCCCTATGCAGACTGGATATCAAATTTGGTGCCAGTTACAAAACATTTTGGTCAGGTTTGAATATGCACAGACTTCATGGACCTGAATAAATCATGTCCAAAAGATGATTCTCATTACCAAACATTGATATCACCATAGATTTGATAGAAGGACATCAAACATTGTCACTTATGGATAGATTCTCAGGTTATAATGAAATAATATTTGCACCTAAAGATCAACATAAGACAACATTTACTTGTGTATGGGGTACTTATTTCCAGAATGTGATGTCATTTGGCCTCAAGAATGCAAGTTCCACCTATCAGTGTGCCATGACAATAATGGTTCATTATATGATTCATTAAAAATGGAGGATTATGTTGATGACATACTGGCTAAGTCAACAATCAGGGAAACTCATCTACAAATTTTGGGTCAGATATTCGATAGAATGCAAGAATACAAGGTATGATTCAACCCAAAGAAATGCGTATTTATATTTATCGCTAGAAAACTCCTTGGTTTCATTGTATCACATAGAGGAATTGAAGTAGATCCAGAAAAGGTTAAGGCCATCCTTAACATGCCACCACCTACAAATTTGAGACAACTATGGGTTCTACAAGGAAGATTACAATCTATCAGGAGGTAAATCACCCAAATGGAAGATAAGTTTCATTCATTCCAACACTTACTACATAAATACATAATCTTTGTATGGGCAGAATAATGCCAATAAGATTTTCAAAATTTCAAAGATTATCTATTGAAATCCCCTATATTGGTGCCACCAATTCCAAGAAAACCACTTATGTTAACATGATGATTAGGGAAAGGAAAGGGTCATCTACTACATCAGTAGAATGTTGGTGGGCTATGAACACATTTATTCAGCAATAGAAAAGGCATGTCTTGCAGATGTCTTTGCTACTCAAAAGTTAAGACATTATATGCTAAGTCATCAAATTAAGCTCATTGCACACATAGATCTATTAAAATACTTTTTGAGTAAAGTAACATTAACTGGATGACTCGCTAAATGGGTCATGATCTTAAGCGAGTTTGATATTGAATACGTGGATCAGATGGCTATCAAAGGGTAGGTTATTTCTATTCAACTGGAAGAAGCACCAATTCCATATTATCAACCTATAGTGTCTGAGTTTCTGGATGAATAAATCCTTACAGTACAACTGGCAATAGAAGTATAGCATTTATTCTTTGATGGATCATATATGAATCATGGTGTAGGAGCAGGAATATTACTCATCACTCCATATAATGATGCAATTCCTAAATCTTTTCAACTCAATTTTCCATGTACAAATAACATAGTTGAGTATGAAGCTTTGGTTATTGAATTAAAAATGGTTGTAAAGTGGAGAATAAAAAACATGAGAGTTTATGATGATTCTCAGTTGGTTATCAGTCAAGTCAAAAATGATTACCTGACCAAAGATTAAATACTTTTCCCATATAGATAGCTGATGGAAAATTGTGTTCTTATTTTCATTAAATTATATTTGAACAAGTTCCAAGCATTCCAAACAAAGAAGTAGATGAAATGGCTACTATAGCATCTTTGATCGACATGCCAGGTAATGAAACTAGATTCCAATTTCTTGTAAAAGAATTGATGATACCAGCCTATAAGGCTCAAATAAAAGAATCAATATGTGTCCTCATTTGTCATGAGTTTCCCTAGTACAATGACGTGCTACCTACCTACAATACAAAACCCTATCACCCGACCTATCTAGAAACCAAATGAAGTCCCTTATCTGACAAGCCTCTACTAGGTACACCCTTCTGACTAATACTTTGTATAGAAAAAGTCTAGATGAAACTCTTTTAAGATGTCTTAATTCCATGTAATCTCATAGAGCCTTATATAAGGTACATGAAGGAGTTTGTGGGGCCCACACAGGTGGTAATAGTTTAGAAAATAAAATCATCATGTTGGGATACTATTGGCCAATTGTAGAGATAGATTATCATAAGTATGTACAAAGATGTCAAAAATCTCAGATCCACATAAATCTTATTCACGCACCATCTCAAGATCTCCACCCCATTACTTCACCATGGCCCTTTTCAAAATAGGGATTTGACTTAGTGGGAAAGATTACACCCACTTACTCTAACGGTGATAAATACATAATTACAACAACATAATACTTTACCAAATGGGTGGAAGAAATTCCTCTCACATATATCACTGGTAAGAAGATCTACATGTTTATTATAAATTATATCATCTGTCAGTATGGGATCCCTCAAACCATACTTACTGATCATGGTTCGCCTTTCCAAAATAAAGATGTTGAGGACCTGTGTGAGAAATTCAAAATAAAATAGGGTTTCTCTTCTTTTCACTATCCTTGAGGAAATGGAAAAGATGTGGTAATTAAAAAAATAATCCTGAAAATCTTGAAGAAAATTATCATTAAATGTGGTTGAGACTGGAATTTGTAGCTCAGTCCTGCATTATGGCCATACAGAACAAGTGTGAGAACATCTACAAGAGAAAATCCCTTCTCCTTGGTTTATGGATCAAAGGCATTTTTACCCCTCCAAATTGAAATTATATCCCTCAGAATATCACTGAAGCATGTCATATCAGATGAAGACTACATAGTTTCTAGAAATAGTGAACTCAAATTGTTAGATGAGAAATGCCAAAATGCAATGAATCACTTACAAGGCTATCAAAATCGCCTTAGAAGAAATTATCACAAGAAATTAAGGCCATGTACCTTTGAGGTAGGAGATCTCATCCTCATGGAAAATTAGAAGAATCAAGTAGAAATAGTTAAACTAGGAAACTTTGAGCCTAATTGGCTAGGACCATACACCATTATCAAATCATGTGATAATGAGGCATATCAACTGGTTTCTAAGGAAGGAGATCAACTCCCTAGTTATATTAACAACATGCACCTAAAAAGGTTCTATTCTTGAGATCTCAAGGAAAAGTATACATGTCATATATGATCCTAAAAAAGTACAAAAAACTCAAAAAATATAAAAGTTACCTTGGTGAAAACCTGGAAAACAGACGCCTTAGTGACAACAAAAAAAGTAAAGAGAAATAAAATCACTCTCTCAGTGAAAACTTGACAAACATGCACTAATGGGCAGGTACCTTGGTGAAAACCTGGTAAACATGCACCAAGTGTTAAGGTCTTATTTTTCCATCAGTGAACTCTAAAAGATTAAGCTTGTACTCCCTGCATGCAAGATTGAGTACCCAAGCGCAATCCCCTTTGAGACATCATGCTTATCCATGACGTATATTGATTTACTAGAGAGTGAGGCAGTCTAAAATTTTTTGAAAAAATAAAAAAGTCTTGAAAAGTCCTAAAAAAATCCTAGAAAGAGCAAAATGTCCTGAAGAAATAAATCATAAAAAATTAAATATTGAAAAAAATTCTCTGATAAATCATCTCAATCATAAACAAGAAAATGACGATCAAACAATCAATCAAATGTAAAAACTATAAGCTTCTCAAATCGGCAATGGACTCATGTGAGTCAACTTATCAGCAATCCAACCTGTCATCAATCGAATGATTCAATCAATCATTAATTGAACTATCAATTGTCTTAGACAGTGATGGACATACTCAAAACCAGACAGATTGGTCTCATATGAGTCATCCATTACTGAACCAAACACATCCGCAATCAAAAAATTAAAAACCAATCCAATCAAGGAACAATAAGGTTGTTGACTAAGTCAATCATGTTAGTCTATTGTCAATTTATCTTTCATGATTGTGTTCTTACGCTCCTCAAGGATACCACTAAGTGGTGAGAGTGGCTATGACGGATCATAATCTTTTTTTCTTTGTTTTTTTTTTGTGGAGTATTTCAAATCGATTCTAGGGCAAGGATGATTTGGGATAAATGTGATAGGAGATGTTATGCATCTGGAAACCATGCAATTCCATGATCTGAGCTAATCCCTACAAAATAATTCAACATTCCTTATATGTTATCTTCTTGTTGTTATTAGATATTATAGCAGTATCCAGATGGTCAATATATGGGTACATTTGTATCTCTTTCTTTTCATTATAAGGTGCAATGATGAATAAATATTGGAATGTACGACAAAGACTTGGTTTCATCAATCATTCTTTTTTATTTTCCAAATTAATCTCTCACTAACTTTATTCTAACTAACACATGCATGTACTTAGATACATTATGAATTTTAGGTTTGCATTCATTTATTGCATAATAAAAATCCAAAACATGTGTATATGTCATGCCCAAAAGTTGGGCAAAAACACATTTAAATCTAAACATTAAAAAAAAGTAATTTATAAAAGTAAATTTTAAAGCTAAAAAGTAATTATAATCTACACATTAATTTAAAGATGCTACGTATAAGCCTTAAAAGATATAAATAATTAATAAAAAAAATAAAAAAATGAAATGCCCTAAATATAAAGCAAAAAAAAAACTGTGGATTGGAGGAAACCCCCAACCGCACAGGCGGCGGAACTAAATTTTTTTTTTTATAATGATAAATATTTTGAAAATGCTCTGCGTTAAAACTAAATCGAGCGTTCAATCTTGTCTTTTTTTTATACGGTTTTTTTTAAAAGTTATATATATATATATATATCAACTAAGCATAAAAATAATAAAATATATGGACTGGTGTAATAAAAAGCTCTGTGTCAAAACAGAGAGCATGTAGGAACATTTTTTTTTCAATATTATTGCATCATTAAAATCTATATTTTATTCCTAATATTTTGGTGGAATTTTTTTTTTAAATTCAAGTATTTTTTTTTTAAAACTATTTCCTAGAATTCATCTAAATGTGAAAAGAATAATATTTATACTCAAGAAAACCAACTAATATTATTCACTTAAGCTTCCCTATATTTGCAATAAAGAATAAATTTATTTTACGATATTCACAGGTAGGATTCAAAAGATTTATATAGGTAAATCTCTAAATGTTGAAAATGTATTTGCTCAAGTATGTGATCCAAAGGATTATTTAAAAAAAAAAAAAAGAACAAGATTAAAAGGTTTGAGATTTATTTCTTTGCAAGGATCCTTTCCCATTTTTTTTAAAGCAACCAATGTCATCTTGCTATAAGAGAATAATTATTCAAGTAGTATAAAAACTATATTATGCTACAATAGTCCACTAGACTTATAAGAAATTTAACAAATCTTACATGATATAATTTTCAAATTTCCTTTCACTTTAATAAATAAAGAAGGATTACATTTTCCATCTAAAGCTTCATATTTCAAAGAAATAAAATCTAACAAAAATAATATAAGGTTACAAATTTCTCATGCACCTCCATACAACTTTGTAGAAATGAAATCTTTGTAAATCATAGCTACAACAAAGGTATATAATGCTAAAGTTTTTCAGTTGTCCCCGTCTTCCATATAAGGGTAATTTTGCAAATTTGTTCTTCCAACAGAGACCTGTATCAAGATGTGGTTGACCATGGAGGCTCACCTCCCAACCTAGGCCTTTACAAGGCCACCCCCAAGCTTGGGGATCCAACTTGGAATAGGATACAAATAGGCATAACTCAACTTGCAGAAACACAAACAAGAAATACAACACAAGAAAGTTTCCCAATTATAAGGTTGAACAAGAGGAAGGTCTCCAAGAGGCCTTCCTGAAATAGGGGTGGTGGTAGACCTCACAATAGGAGAAAGCCAAGCAGAAAAAATAAAAATCAAGTCACACATGGACCTGATATGACCATCTTCACAAGATACAGTCATGAAGTAACCTCCTTATGCCCCCCAGGTACCCTTAGGCCCTACTTGACATCATGGGTATCATGAAACCCCATGTCTTTCCATCCACACATGGGAGACTCTACACTAAAAATGGAATCATTTCCATTACCCCCTCAAGGTTACTCTGCCCTCCCAAGGGTGAGTGTGCCTTGAAGACCCATTTGAAATTCACTCACAAAATAAAGACATTAAAAGATAAAATATTAAATTTCAATTAAAAAAAAAAAAAATCAAAAACACATAGGACCCCATTAATGGAGTTTCAAGCTCAAGAACAATCAAGAAAAAAAAAAATTACTTTAAAGAGATCCAACCTTAATCCAAAGCTAAGGTGAGAAGAGGAATGGTGTTGAGCTATCCTTCCTAAGCTCCTTCTCTAAAAGCTCTTCAAACTGAATTTTGTCTCTAAGGGTAGAGAGTGGGTGAACACTCAACTCATCCTAGATCCTTCCCTAAATAGGCAAACCTCCAACAAGAACAAGGCTTAACCCAAATGTGAAGTGACTCTAACCAACCCTTAACTATCCACTTGCCTAAACTCTCCATGTGTGGAGTCAAATGCAACTTGGGAAGAAGAGAGAGGTTAACCAAAGTTATACAACTCCTCAAATTCGCTTAAGTCTGAAAATGACACTTTATAAGACCAATAAATAAGTTTAGAGGCACATTAATGACTGAAAATGACCCCTAACCCCTAGGGCACCAAGTTGGATAGCTAAAACTAACCTTGATTAGCTTCTGGCGGCCCAAAAGACCCTCCTAAACTACCCTTGTAGTTAACCCACGGATTTATAAGTCAAGAAGACTTTCTAGAAACTTCTAACCCTAGGGTAAGCTTGGGTACTACTCCTAGGTAACCTTAGTTAACCCTATAACTAACCTTGGTTCCCTTTACTAGCCATGTCAACATTAAATTACAACAATTGCCAAATTTGGCACATCAAATTAAAACAAATGACATGACTCAATCACATGAACATTTACTAATCTAATTACACACATGAAAACCATGTTTACGAAATAACCACATAAACAATGAGGTCCATGTCTCTTTATATAAATAGGACCTTGGAAAGCACAAAAATTTACATAGGTTCCAATACTGGGTCCTCGGTTTAGATCCATGGTCAACTTTCCCTGCACACTCATTGCACACATCAGTAGGTCCAAAACAACATGATATGAAAACATAACATGACATCAATAATATACATGCATATAAACCATATCTATATTAGAACTGAAATAACCTAGCATCGGTTTCCTAAACCAAATTCATCATATTACATTCACATATTTAAACCTAATTAAGACATCATCATAACTAAAACTGAAACAAAACATAACACATCTCAAGTGTACCCTGATTACATAATCAAGTAGTGAATACATAACTTAGGATTCAATAGATCCTTAAATGCATAAAAGTCTCCAAAAGTCAAGGTATGTCTAAATACATAATAATCACTGAAAGCACAACTAAATAAAGTAGTGAAACAAGGACTAACTCAGGTGGGTCTCACATCCACCCCCTCTAGGCATGAACTTCCTCATGGAGTTCTTCGAAGAGGTGAGGGTACTGTGATCTCATCTGTGACGTGTCTTCTCAAGGGACTATAACCTCATCATAATAATATCATTGGACCCTAACCTGGTCCAGCCCCCTACCTCGAAGTGCAAGGATTCATCAACTCATAATACAGATGAGCTCCATATCCAACTAGTTGTCCAACTCCACCTGAGGTCTCAAAGGTGGTGGTCTGATGTTCCACTGGCTAGTTATCAACTACTACAAAAACCATGTGGGACTTTCCCCTATCCTAAATTGTCAGCTCAAACATAGCTACACGTTGACTACCATCTTGAGAACATTCTCTAGATAAGTGACCCATGGCACCACAAGTGTAACATGGCCCACGTGACTGAACCTGAACTCCTGAAGGCCTAAAGTATTGTGAGCCTGAATCCCTAGAGGACTCATTGTACCCACCTCTAGAGGACTGCTGAGTCTGTGTTGGAGGTGTGCTTGGCCCCTATCATCTCTGATCCTATTGTGGTTGTTGCTACTATGGGGCCCTAAATGACCCTAAGGAGTTCATCTGATTACCCTTCCATGAGGGTCTCTAATTACCTGTAGCCTGAGATGCAGGATTATAGTTCTGAGACCTATCCCTAGCATTTTGTTGCCCTCCAACTATCTCTTCGACCACTAAGGCCCTATCCACTGTGAACCTCAAATCTCTTGATGATACCATGCGTACCCTATCTAAAATCATAAGATTTAATCCCTTGATAAACCTATTCACCTATAGCTTCTCATCTCCCATGTATTCAACATAAGGTAGGAGATCAAGAAACTTGCCCTCATACTGGGCTACTGTAAGTCCCCATTGCCGGAGATCATGGAACTCGTCAATATGATGCTACCTGAACTATTCTAAAACATATTTCCCTTTGAAAAGCTCAAGGAAAGATCCCCTTGTAAGGGTATTAATGTCTATGTGTCCCTTGGACTCCTCATGCCTCCACCAAGTGGGTGCTTGGTCTCTAAATAGAGGAATTGCAAACTATGCTCTAAGGTTGCTGCCATAATTATGCAACCCGAAACACCTCTCAAGGCTTAAAAGCCAATCCTATGCTCCTGCTCCATCTGCTTCTCCTAAGAAGGGAGGCAGTTTGAGCCTCATCAACTCTGTGATCTGGTTTCCAATATCGGGGGGTGCTATATTGAGCCTCTGGGCACCTCCCCTGGGAATATCCCCTGGTACTCCAATGGACTCTTCTTCCTGGTCAGCCTGATCCTCTCCCATTATAGGGGGTGGGCTCCTACTTATCTCTCTTTGCTGATTAACTGGTGGCATGCAGTCTAGAATAAGCCCAGCCAAGTTCTAAAAGGCTAGCAGTAGTACTACATTAGGATCGGGAGGTGGTTCAGGAGGTGGACTCTTATCCCTTATGCGATTCTCCACCTTGGGTTGTACCTCCACGCGAGCTGCAGAGGTACGTTTCTGACCACGTCCCTATTGATGGGCCTAACGAATGACAGGTGGCATCTACACATACATGACAAAATTTAATGATAACGCAGTGGGTTAGGTTCCCAATGTTGCTAAACATGGCTCTGATACCAAAATGTCATGCCCAAAAGTTGAGCAAAAACACATTTAAATCTAAACATTAAAAAAAAAAATCAACATTCCTTATCTGTTATCTACTTGTTTTTATCAGATATTATAGGAGTATCCAGATGGTCAATATCTGGGTACATTTGTATCTCTTTCTTTTCATTATAAGGTGCAATGATGAATAAATATTGGACTGTATGAAAAAGACTTGATTTTATCAATCATTCTTTTTTATTTTCCAAATTAATCTCTCACTAACTTTATTCTAACTAACACATGCATGTACTTAGATACATTATGAATTTTAGGTTTGCATTCATTTATTGCATAATAAAAATCCAAAACATGTGTATATTAGATCATATAAACAATGTGTCCATCATAAATAACATCATAACTAACATATTAATGCATTCATCATCATCATATAGTTATTCAACATTATCAACAAATTAATTCTCATCTGACGCATTTTTTATGCTTAATTTGTTAAGGGGGCATATAGTCCACCTATTGGCACTGGGTCAAGCTGGGGTGGGATTAAATCTGAAAATTCTTTGACACAACGTGATGAATCATATTGTATCAAAGAAGGGCAAATGTAGACACCCTAAAATGGACAGACTTGTGACCTTACAACTAATTAATAATTTTCCTCTATTAATTAATGGTTTCTTTAATCATTAGTTAAATCATCTATTTCTTCTAAATTTGATACTCTAATCATTTAATCATTTCTTCAAAATTAATTTTATTTAATTAATAAGCCTTAATTAATTAATCTTTATTAGTTAATTAAGTTCAATTTCCTAAAAGTTTTAACTTAATTATTTAAACTTATTAATTAATGGTTTCTTTAAACATTAGTTAGTCATCTATTTCTTCTAAATCTAATCATCTAATCATTTCTCCAAAATAATTAAATAATTAATTTAATTTAATTAATCAACCTTAATTAATTAATCTTTATTAGTCAATTAAATTCAATTTCCTAAAGTTTAAATTCCAATTTTAAACTTATTAATTATTCCTCTAATTAAATTAATTTAATTTCACTCTTAATTCTATTTTAAATCAAAAATACAATTCAAATATCTCATTTACAAGTATTTTAAGTTCTAAAATGAATTAAATAATCAAATAAACCTTCTCTCCAGTTCAAGAAAGGGAACCCATGTGCTATCTCTATGATTGCATAAATTGCTCCATCTTCTCTCCAGTTCAAAAAGGGAGCTCATGTGTTATCTCTGTGATTGATTAAATTGCTCCATCTTCTCTCCATTTCAAAAGGGAACTCATGTGCTATCTTTGTGATTGCATAAATTGCTCCACCTTCTCTCCAGCTCAAAAAAGGGAACTCATAATCAACTCTATAATTGAATCAACCATTTCCTCTTCTCTTCAGTTAAGAGGGGAAGTTTACTGATTCCTTCTTCAGTTCTTATTGATCTCAACCATCCATTTCAAATTTCTAGGTTCAATCTCATCCGTCTAATTCATTTCCATATTTTATAAAATCAATCCTTATCAACCATTTGAGAGGATCCAAGATATCCAACTTTGTGCATAATTACTATGCAGGATTTTCGTATGGAGCATCAAGAAAATCATTAACATTTGGATCTCATTTTCTCAACACTCCCAAGTCATATATGTTGTCAAACGCCAATAATGAGCACCATCCATACAATATTTCAGAAGGAGTAGAGAGAAGTAATAGAAGCTTCAAGCATTCGGGTTTGCAATAATTTGATTTCATTTCTATTTTTTGTTATTTTATTGTTCATACGCTCATTCTTAGTAGTTTGTTCATTTCTTTCATTGCAAATTTCTACTACAAGCCCTCTTGTTTGAGTGTACAAACATGGGCCTATATAATATTCAATGTAGTAACTGTACCAAACAATTCTCTTCACTGAACATCTTAGGAACACACAAGAACACTATCATCAATAGTAGGAATATGTTGACATCAATGACAACATATGTATGCAGAATCTCAACAATCTTTTAAAAATCTCCCCTTTGGCATTGATGACAACAAATGATGTGAAAAATAAAATCAATGCACAAAGAAACAATACCAATAGTACTACCAGAAATATCCACAATATATCCTCTTAATCAATAAAAAATATCTCCCACTTATCCTCTTAATCAGTAAACAATCTCTCCCACTTAGTCTCATACTATTTTTTCACATGATTATCTCTCCCCCTTTGACATCAATGACAAAGGAAAATATATGCACTAATTCATAGAAGCCAAAAATCTGAGAAAATATCTTTCCCAAAAGCTGAATAAGAATTTCTACCTAAAATTTGAAACATATACCTTATAAGAATAACTACTCCCCCTAAAAATTAGCCACAAAAAACATCAATCCTGAATAATGAAGATCTTTGTAAACACACTTGACTGATGCAAATTGATGCATCTCTAGCTCTGATCAAGAGGGGCAATCATCCCAAGCTTACATCAGAGATACCCAAAAGTATCCTTTGGCAAGGGCTCCATGGAGATATCTTCAATCTTCTCTTTTATAGTCACACACTCCAATCTGACTTATTTTTCATTAACTGTGTCTCTCAAGAAATGATATTTGATAGAAATATTCTTTGTCTTTGAATGCAACATGGGTTTCTTTGAAATATGGATAGCACTTGAATTGTCATAGATAGTAATAGTCTCATCAATACTCACTCTAATATCTTTTAAATTTTTCTTCATCCATATCACTTGTGTACAATTAATAGAAATAGCAACATATTTAGGTTCAGTAGTAGATTGTGATATACAAATTTTTTTTCTTACTTTCCCATGAAAATAATCTCTTACCCAAGAAGAACACTCCACCACTTGTGCTCTTCCTCTCATCCACATTACTTGCCTAATCCACATTAGTAAATGCACTCAATGTAAATTCATCATCCTTACCTTACCATAAGCCATAATCAATTGTCCCTTTCAAGTATCTGAATATCCTTTTAATAGAAACAATATGTGATTCCTTTGGTTCTGCTTGAAATCTAGCAACAATGCAAACACCATTTATAATATTCTGTCTATTTCGTGCCAAGTATAGTAAGCCACCAATCATTGATTTGTATCTTGTTTAATTTTCTTTAGGTGAATCAACATCTTTTGTCAATTTTCAACCAGTAATCATAGGAGTACCAATAGGTTTTGAATCATCCATACCAAATTTCTTCAAAAATTCTTTCACATACTTGGATTGAGATATGAAAATACCTTTAGCAATTTGTGTAATTTGTATACCAAGAAAAAATTTCATCTCACCTATCATGGACATCTCAAATTCTTTTTACATCTCATTAGCAAATTCCTTACTCAACTTGTCTTTTCCACCAAAAATAATATCATCCACAAAGACATCAACAATCAAAATATTATCATGATCAACTTTTAAGTAAAAAATAATGTTAGCAATACCTTTACTGAAACCAAATCTCAGTAAATACGTATCTAACCTTTCATACCAGACTCTAGGTGTTTTTCCAATCTATTTAGTGCTTTATTCACTCAACAAACCTTGTCATCTTCATTGATCAAAGGAAAACCATCAGGTTTCTCAATGTAGACTTCCTCTTCCAAGTCTCCATTCAAGAATGTAGACTTAACATCCACCTGATATACCTTGAAATATTTAGAAGTATCATATGCAAGAAACATCCTAACAACTTCAATTCCAGCAACAGGAGAATAGGTCTCCTCAAAATTAATACCTTTCATCTTTGATTATCCATTTCAAACAAGTTTGTCTTTGCTCTAAACCACTTCACCTTCTTCATTTAATATGCTTATGAATACCCATTTAGTACCAATCACATTTTTTCCTTAGTTCACGGAATAAGAATCCATGTCTTATTCTTTTCAATTTATTCCAATTATTCTTCCATCTCTTTAACTCCACTTTCATATTTGCGTGCTTCATCAACATCCTTAGGTTCAATATTAGAAATCAAACAAAATTCACTTCTATAAATTCTTCCTCTAGTCTAAACATCCTAATTCCTATCACCAATAATCTAATTTTCTTAATGATTTAACCTTACATACCTTGGAGTCTTCGAATTATGTTTTGTAGCAAACTTGTTTATTCACTTCTTCCTCATTTCTAACTTCTTCATTTTGTTATGTAGATCCACTGTGATTCTGATTTTGTGCTTGCATAATATGATTATCTTCTTCATCATCTAATTCATATATATATATATATATATA
>MU227744.1:52103-89573 GCA_018584345.1 Thuja plicata
ATGATTTGAGAAATGATTTTAGAATAAAATAGATGATTAATTAATGATTAGGAAACCATTAATTAATAGATGAAAATTAGGGTTTTAATGTAAAGTTGCAAGCCTGTCCATTTTAGGGTGTCTACAAGTATAAAGACAGAAAGGATGACCGTGACTTCAGGAAGTACAAGGATTACAAAGACAAAGGTAAGAATTCTTGCTATATAGCTGAAAAAGCTTCTGACAATGATTCTAACAAATCTAATGAAAATGATATAGAAGTTGTGTATGTTGCAATGAAAAATGATTCTGATGATGATGATGATAAAAATACACTAATTTCTTATATGAGTAAAGGTGATCAATGGATTATTGACAGTGGTTGGTCACATCACATGACTGGTGATAAAGAAAAATTTGAAACCTTAGATCAGTGTAAAGATGGCTATGTTAAATTTGGAAATGATACACCATGTCGTGTTAAAGGGAAAGGATCAATTCAATTGACTGACAAAATCAGATGTGATGATGTATATTGGGTTGATGATATTAAGTATAACCTATTGAGTGTTTCACAGCTGAATACTTCTGGTTACAGAGTTAAATTCCATCACAGGAAAGCAAAGATCTATGATGCCAATGGAGAATTAGTTGCAGGTGGTGAGCAAACAAAAGGTAACTTGTTCTATCTAGATTTAGCTAATGAGACATGCCTGTTTGCATAATATAATGATGTTTATTTATGGCATAAAAGGTTGTGTCATTTAAACTTTGATAACTTGGTAAGCATAAGCAAATTGAAAAAGGTTAGAGGGCTGCCTAAGTTAAAGAAACCAGAAAATGTAATGTGCAAGCAATGTCAATTAGGAAAGATGACTAAATGTAGTTTCAAAAGCAAAACTCATACTTCTGAGAATATTCTAGAACTAGTTCATACTGACCTTTGTGGACCTATTGGTGAGAAAAGTTACAATGGAGAAAAATATTTTACCTTATTTGTTGATTATTACTCTAGAATGATGACTGTTATATTTCTTAAGGAAAAATTTGATGCATTCTAATTGTTTAAGTGGTACTTGGAAAAATTTGAAAAGGAGACGAGTAAAAATTTGAAATGTTTGAGATCTGACAGAGGAGGAAAATTTATTTCTAATGATTTTAACAAGTTTTGAAATGACAGAGGGATAAAAAGATAGATGTCCACACCTAGGACTCCACCATAGATTGGTATAGATAAAAGAAGAAATAGATCTATCATGGATTGTGCCAGAACACTAATGATGGAGAAAAATGTTGCACAAAAATATTGGAGAGAAGCTATAAGTACAACAGTTTATACCTTGAATAGAGTACAAGTCAAGAAAGGTAAAAATACTACATCTTATGAGCTATGGTATGGATATACACCTAGTGTAAGCTACTTTAAATTTTTTGGAAGTAGATGTTTCATACTGAAAGATAACAAAAATGGAAAAATTGATGCTAAAGGTGAGGAAGGCATATTTCTTGGTTATTCAACTAAGAGTAAGGCATATAAGTGTTTGAATTCTAACACTAACAAAATTATGCAAAGTGCAAATGTTAGAATTGATGAATATGCAGAAAGAGATGAAGAAGAAAGCATGACTGATCCTAAGATTTACAAATCATTCACCTATCCTAATGAGGTAGATTCTAACAAATTACCTGAGACTAAAACTGAAGTTGCCGAGCAACAGTCTGCACCTGTCGAGTCACAGAACGAAATTGTCGGGCAATAGGAGGTGACTGCCGAGCTATCTAATGGAGATGCTGAGTCACTATTTCAACCTGAATTAAACATGAATGATCAATCTGAAGTAGAGAAAGAACCTACTTTGGAAAAATATGTAAGAAGGCACCATA
The DNA here is from genome assembly GCA_018584345.1 of Thuja plicata. Classification (NCBI taxonomy): domain Eukaryota; kingdom Viridiplantae; phylum Streptophyta; class Pinopsida; order Cupressales; family Cupressaceae; genus Thuja; species Thuja plicata. Next base: position 53,967 of record MU227744.1, read on the forward strand.
AACCTGATCAAATCATAGGAGTAAAAGATTGTGCAATCATGACAAGAGGAAAATTGAGAGAAGATACCTACTTGTTAAGTGATTTTGAGCCTAAAATAGTAAAAGATGCTTTAGACAATGAAGACTAGATTCAAGTCATGAAAAAAGAGATTGAACATATTGAAAAGAACAATACTTGGACACTTGTACCTAGGCCGAATGATAAAAATGTAATTGGTACTAACTGGGTATTCAAAAACAAGATAAATGGACATGGACAAGTAACAAGAAACAAAGCTAGACTGGTATGCAAGGGTTATGCACAAGAGGAAGGAATTGACTATGGAGAAACATTCACCCTAGTTGCAAGATTGGAAGGTGTCAGAACCTTACTTGCATATGCAACCTAAAAAGGATTTAAATTCTATCAAATGGATGTGAAGTCAGCATTTCTAAATGGAATATTAGAAGAAGAAGTCTACATTGAACAAGCTAATGGATTTGTAGACCCAAGCGAAAGGAATATGTTTTTCAAGCTACACAAAGCACTATATGGACTAAAGCAAGCACCAAGAGCATGGTATGAAAGATTTCACAACTATCTGATGAAGATTGGATTTGCATGAACCAATGAAAAAAAATCTGTATTTGAAGACAGAGCAAAGTAAAGGTACTTTATTAGCTGAAATTTTTGTTGATGACATTATCTTTTGTGGACAAGATATGTTATGCCAAGCATTTGCAAAGGAGATGCAAAATAAATTTGAGATGTCTATGTTTGGTGAGATAAAAAATTTGTTGGCTTACAAATATATCAGATGAAGAATGGTATCTATATTACTCAATCAAAATATGTCAAAGAGATACTAAAAACTTTTGGAATGGAAGATTCAAAACCAATGAGTACACCCATGGCTACTGGACAAAAGTTAACCAAAAATGATGAGACAAAATAAGTAAATAAAACACTGTACAGATCAATGATTGGAAAGCTGCAATATGTTATACACAGTAGACCTGATATTGTATTAGTTGTTGGTATTGTTGCTAGATTTTCTTCCAATCCCAAAGAAACTCATATGATGGCAGTAAAAAGGATTCTGAGATATTTGAAAGGAATAGATGACTATGGTTTGTATTATAGAAGGAATGAGAAATTTGAACTCAGAGTTTATAATAATTCTGACTGTGCTGAAAATATAGATGACAAAAAAAGCACCACAAGAGGAGCATTTCTTTTGGGAAAAAGATTAGTTTCATGGAAAAGCAAAAAATACAACTGCACCTCACAATCTACAGTTGAAGCCGAGTATGTGGCAGTAGCAGATAATTGCTCTAATATTGTGCGGTTGAAGATACTACTGAAAGGTATGAAAGAAGAGATCACAGAACTAGTTGTCATATGTTGTGATAACATGAGTGCCATTAATATTTCAAAGAACCCTGTAATGCACTCTAAGACAAAGCATATAGCTATCAAGTATCATTATTTGAGGTAGCTAGTTCAGAAGAAGGAAGTGAGACTGGAGTATGTGAACACTAAGGAACAGTTAGCAGACATATTTACAAAGGCACTACCCAAGGATGCTCATGAGTATCTATGAGGTAAATTGGGGGTAATTCCCCTAACTAAATCTAATTAATTCAAAATGGTACTGTTGCATCAAATGTTATATTCATAATATTTTTCACATTGATGCACAGATAGTCACACTTTAGGATGTTGCCTAATGTTGTGAAAAGACAGAAAAGGATAGTAAAAGAGTATAAGTCATAAGCAAGATGATAGGAACAACATGATACAACATTTAGAATAGAAGAATCTGCATGATGAAGATGTCACCATCTTTGGCATTGTTTTCAAAGAGGGAGAATTATACTGAAAGAGGGAGAATTATACTGAGAAAGATACAGAGAGAGTTAAAAAGATATTGATGAACATAAATAGAAAGATATCAGTGTGATTACAGACACAGAGGGAGAAATGTTTTACAAGATGAGAATCAGAATGAAGCTAAAGATATTAATGAAAATTTTTTCATACAAGGAACACAGGCACTTCTTGGATTGTATGGTAACTATGTTTGCAATATATTTGTTTTATATTTTTGTGTTGCCATCAATGCCAAAGAGGAAGATTGTTGGAAATATTATTTGGAAAGCTACAATGGAAAAAATCATTGTTTTTTCATTGATGTCAAACCTTAACTGGTGATACTATTGCTATCTATTTCAGTACCATATCTATTGATTGATGGAGGATATTTAACAAGAAGACCAAGAAGAATGGTTGAGTTATGAGGAATTACAAAGGATACTTTATCAGTTGGCACATTGGCAAAGTGATATGGTGTTTATCTTCCACTAACAGTTTACTGAGAATATTTTATGTCGAGAAAGTTTTTGTGTCGACCAAGCACTAGTGTGTGGCAAGCATATTTTCCTATATGTGGCAAGCGTCAGTAAATTGCCGAGCAAGTTTTGTGTTAGCGAAGCAGTAGTATTTTGATGATTGATGAGATTTAAGATCTTTGGCTGGAATAGTTGGTTTTATTGGGATATGTAAAGTTAATTAAGGATAAGCATGTTTTATCTACACTATGTAAATGCAAGGGTAACTGTAATTAATGCTTGGATCAAAGATTCAATTGGTGATTGTATTAGAGAAATAAATTAAATGTAATGATGGAAAGATCCATTAGATCTGACCTAACCTAAGATCTACGATCTTGATTAAGCGGAAAAAGATGTATCTGACCTAGTTGGAGAGGTATATGATAACCTCAAGGGGTTTTTCATGAGTAGAGTGAAGAATAGTTGTGTATGCAGAGTATGCAATTGGATTGCATGGTTAATTGACTGATTGGCAAGATCTAAGCAAAGAAGGCTAAGCAGAGAAGCAGAGAGAGATTGCTTGATGAGTTCCCAAGTAGATCTGGAGTTTGAGATGAGAATGGAGGCCACTCAGTGAATTAGCATTAGAGATGAATTGGATCTAGATTGCAAAGTAAGTTGTATGAATCAGATCAAAACTTGTTGATTACTTTCTAACCATTGTATCAGTTGAAATCTTTTAACTAGGTTGACCTAACATTTATTGTATAAATCCTTTAAGCAAGGTGAAATTTAGATTGGAATGTTCTAAGTCCTCTAACAAGACCACTTCTGATAGGGTGTTTAAATCCTTTAACTAGGTCACATTTAGCAATGTATTTTGTAACCTTTAACAGGGTTGGCTCTTGACAGGGCATCACTTCAGAAGAGTGAAAACTTGATAGGATGTTATTGGTGGTTTTTTCCAAATTGGGTTTCCACATTAATTACTGGTGTCAACTTGTGTGAATGTTTATATTGTGTTTTACTGTTAAGTTTCAACAAGCTTATTTCATCTGAACAGTAAACTGCATACTTATATTGTTGACTTATGCTATCACTGCTTAGCAGATCTGAGTTGTTTAATTTGGTATAAAGTTTTAATGGGCACATCTAGACCTGTGGATAACTGATTCACCCCCCTCTCAGTTATTCTAAATTCATTCTAACACTGATCAAATCAACAAAATTAATTAAATAATTAATTTTATTTAATTAATTAACCTTAATTGATTATTTTCCATTAATTAGTTAATTAAATTCAATTTCCTAAAGTTTAAATTGAAATATTTAAACTTACTAATTAAATTCTTCCAATTAAATTAATTTAATTTCATTCAAACAATGCAATTCTAAATAAAAAAGAATTCAATTATTTCACATGTTGAAAACTTTAAATTCAAAAATGAATCAAATATTCATTTATCTTCAAAGAGAACTTTAATAAGATCACATGGGTTACTCCACCCACCTCTTTAGTTCACATTAGTTTCTCCACCCACCTCTTCAGTTTTAAAAGGTAACTCAGAATTAGCTCTTCAGTTAACCAAACTCTCTCTCTCCTCTCTCTCAGTTGAAGAGGTGGAGTTTGTTGATGGCTTCTCCATTTCCCTTTGATCTCAATCGTTCATCTTCCTATCTCTGGGATTGATCTCAACCGTTCATCTCATTCTCAATTCCTATATAACAAACCCTTCATAACCATTTGAAGGATCCAGGATTTCAAGATTACATGCGTCATTACTCTGTCAGATTAGTTCAAGCATCAAGCCATCTTGCAATCACAAAGTCATATCATATTCTCGACGCTCTCAAGTCATAGATGTTGCCCACACCAATATTGAGCATCACATAAATAGTGTTTTAGAAGGAGTACAAAGAGAAAATAGAAGCTTCAAGAAATTGGGTTTTCATTCATTTGTTTTCCTTTTATTTTCTTGTACATTTTATTAATTCATAGTTTTATTATTAGTGATGAGACCATTTATTGTCTCTATTATATTGATCATAATACTCTATTTTAATTATTACCAAAATATTTGTGGGCTTATAATCAGTTGAACTTGTGTTAAAGTACAGTTAGAACCATCAAACCAATGGGTAGATAGTTATTTCATGTTTTTCCAATATTATATATATATTGCATTATTTCATATAGCCATCAGAATGTGTGTTCTAATATTTGGATCAATTTGATTAAGTTTACTTGTATGAATATTTCTGCATGATAACTAACATGCCAGGAAGTAGGAGCATCTTGAGAGTGGTCGATAGAATTTAAAAAAGAATGTTGAGGTCCAACTGCGATAGGTAACCATCATCTCACCAGAAGACATGACTATTACAAAAGAGGATCCACTATTCCAGGAATGTAGGAATGTAGCGCTCCTATATTCCTTCTACACTCATCATCATGTTGAATTGGTTGCCCAAACTTTATTGCACATGTCATGGGCTATTGCATTTCCCTTTCTTCTCTAGCGTGATTTTAGTCAGATCTTTTCTTTTCTGTATGGAATAAAGTGTCGATCCTCTATTTATAGGGATTTGAATGTTAGTTTGTAAGTTCAGAAGTTTTTGGGAATACATTGTCACATCTTGCACAACAAGTTATTTTCCATTTTTATGTATTGTTCTTATGTAATCAGTTCTTGAAATATAATGAAGTGATTTTTGGCTTACCTTTTGTGTTAGTAGATTAGTAGAAGCTGACCAAGGGGGCCCACTTGGAAGGTGGATTAGAATAGAGTAGAGTAGATTTACTTTCCACATCCCCATCATTTTAGATAGAAGGTTATGGTTTCTTCCTGTAGCATTGTACTTTGTGAATGTTCCTGCAGCACCTGCAAGGATAGTTATAGTGAATTCTCTAGGTTGAAAGAATAGGCTTAAGTAGAGTTTAAAATTTCCAGCATTCATTTCAGTAAGGAGTAAGTGTGTTTACTTTCCTGTAGCACTAGTGTAGATTTCTTTCATGCATTTTACCTTCCTACAACATAAGTAGAATGACTCTTTGAGGGACTTAGTGCACATACTATGTCGTACCATTTCAAGTATACATCCCTGGGTTGACAAATTAAATGCACCTCATGATGGGATAAGTAATCCTTAGATTGAATAAACTATTCCTAAGTGAGGCTTTGGGTAAGATTACTAAGCACCTATTGTAAGGTGGTTCATTTTTGGCACCGTTGCTAGGGATGGTGTCAAGCTGAGAACCTTTATGAGTCATTTTTTTCATTTCTATCTAGCTTTTAGATAGTGGTTTGCAGTCCTAAATTTTCTTCACAAGTGTGAAGAATTAATTTGCATGCATCGAAGAGGAAGAAGATGAGATGAATATGGCAGATTTCTTCTAGGAGAGTTTGCAAATTTGAATGAAGAAGTTGAAGAAGTTAAGTTACCTTTTGTTGACACAAAGTCATGAATTTCCTGCAGTATCTTCCGCTAGAGTAGAGCCTTTTGATATAAGTGGTCTTTGACCTTTTGCTAAAATTTTGGCCATCTTTCTTGATAATTCCAACCCAAATGCACCTATTGTTAACAATCCTATAGCTATTATTCCTTTCCAGTAGCAACTCCATTTACAAATTCCTCCAGTAATGGCACAACCTACTTTCCTATTTCCTCTTTGGAGCCTTATAAACAATGTTAATGTCAAAAATATACCCACTATCGCACTTATAAATTTTATGGCCTGATAACCAAAGATCTTGACACCTTTTTGTTCAAGTTTGAAATCCTTTGTCATAGCTTTGACTATAACACTGATGCCCATAAACTCAAACTGTTTCCAGCAACACTGAAAGAGTCAGCCTTATGATGGTTCATGGACTTAGGAGAAAATGCAACAGGCACCTAGGATAAGATGCAGACACTATTTCTGTAGAAATACAAAGAGTATTGCAAGGGGAGTGACCCAAGGGGAGATGAAATTTTTTTATTGTTGCAAAAGGAGGATGAAACCTTGGAGGATTATGTTTCATGTTTCTTGTACACGATGCAGAAGAATCCCCAACATGTACTGGTGGAGGATTCATAGAAACTAGTATTCTTAAGAGGAGTAGACAATAGTTGTCTGGAAGCACTGGACCTCATGGCTGGTGGAGACATATCCCAATATTCTTAGGATGACCTCAAGAAAATATATCTCAACTATTCCAGATCAACTGTGAAGAAAGCTAGAGGATATCGGTCCACAGTCACTAAAGGGATCAGTTCAGGCATTTCCAAGCTGGAGATATCTAACTTGCTTGCATATTTCAAGAAAGACATCATTAATGATGTTGCTACACCTCTCAACACCATGACTTCTAGGAAGAAGAATTCAGATACTGAAATTTAGTTAGCTGAGTACTATCCTCACTATCATAAACAAAAGAAAGACTGCAGATGAAAGCTAGTGGAAAATCTGGAGAATAAACATTTTCCTACTGAGTACATGAAGATAGAAGGAGAATACGAGCAAGTGTTCTTTGTTTCTCAACATTGAACATGGGATTCAATAGAAGGTATGCCTCAGGACCCTTTACAATTTTCCAATCCTTACAATAATCAATAGCAAAACCAAAGTTATCAGAATCCTTCTTTGTACTCTTAGCCTACCTGGAATAACCAGTGGCCTAACTAGAAAAATAACTAGTGGCCTCAACAGCAAAATAACCAGTGGCCTAACCAAAAAAATAACTAGTGGCCTCAGCCTTAGAATCAATGGCAACCACCACAAGGGAATTGGAAGCAAAATAACCAATGGATGGGGCCTCCACAGTGGCCTAACCAAATTCCTACTTTTCCATAGTTACCACCTCCAATGCCTCCACCTGCAATAATGCCACATCTTGCAGCCACCAGTCCTAATCCAAAGCCAACCCAATTACCTACTCAGTCGCAGCCTAATCCTAACAACAAGAAACAACAACAACCAATGTATACCACTGATACTCAATAGTACCCTACATATGCACTAGAGATATCTAATATCCATTTGAGGTTTGGTACGACTCTTCCTTCACCTAAAAATCCTATTATCATGGAAGTTACAGACACTCCTACAGCCTCAGCACCACTTCCAGAAGCTACACTTCAAAATACCACCCAATCAACTCATATATCCATAAAAATTGATGTTCACATATCAGTTAATCCTCCTTTTCCACATAGGCTTGACATAGAACAACCTATATCCCGAGAAGAAATGTCATTTGATATTCTTGAGTAGTTGAAAAACATGCACATCCAAATCCCTCTATTCCAAGCTATCAAAGATGTTCCTCTCTATGGAAAATCTATTAAGGAATCATGCCTTAAAAATCCTAGAAGGAAGAAAAAGGACCCTCAAATAGTCCATTTTATAGGGAAACTTGTGGATATCATGTTGGGAAAGGTAGTTATACCCAAGTATTCAGACCCTGGAAGTCCAATAGTTGATTTGATAATTAATGGACTGTCTATGAAAAATGCTTTAGTTGATTTGGGAGCAGCCATAAATGTAATAACCAAAGATACAATGCATAGGTTAAGTATTGAGGGATTGAGAATAACTCCAATAGTGTTACAACTTGTTGATAGTTCAACTGTCACTCTAGATGGTCTCATTGAGGATATAGTAGTCACCTTGGATTCATGGGAATACCCTGCTGATTTTCTCATCTTATCACCTAAAGTAAAGTTTGTTAGCTATCCAGTCATCCTAGGGAGACCTTGGTTAGCCACCACTAATGCTAAAATTAGTTGTAGATCAAGAAGCATGACAATTTCAAATGGTCACGCAATAAAGAAGCTAGCACTATAGCGTCCTACCCAGCCCCATCTAGACTTGGGAGATCCTATTTGGCCATATTTGGGGGATGAGGAAGAAGAGATAAACTCTATTTCTCAACTCATGATGTTACAAAGACAATATTTTTTGAAAATGTAAGAAGAAGATGATGTGATACAGAGTATTCTTACCAATGAGTGTGTAGTAGAAAAATATGTTTATGAAAGTTCTATTTTATAGCTATGTACCTATAAGGACTATGTCTTTCTAGTAATCCCTGAGATAATCAATCAATTACTACCATGTGAAGTATCTACAAGCTGAGTACCTAAAGTGTCAATGATAGAGCTAACAACCACTGTGGAACTTTCCCCTGGTCACAATCTCCATGTAAACAACAAGTTGCCATCACCACAATTGGAATTGTTAACCAAACTCCTGTGTAAGCATGAAAAAGCCTTTTCTTGGTATTATGGAGTTATTCTAGGTCTAAACCCTAAACTCTACACCCATAGGATCTACATCAATGATGGTATTCTACCACTCTGTCAACCTCAAAGAAGAATAAACCCAGCCTTGTGAGAAATAGTCAAAACTAAATTGCAAAAGTTGTTGGATGCTGGTTTCATCTATCTAATCTCTAATAGAAAGTGGGAATCACCTTTGGTCATTGTACCTAAGAAGAGAGGTAAATGATGAATATATGTGGATTACTAGGAATTGAACGATGCCACAAAGAAAGATCATTTTCCCTTACCATTTATTGATCAAGCTCTAGACACTTTGGCTAGTAAGAAGTACTTCTCCTTTCTGGATGGATACAATGGTTACAATCAGATCAACATTTCTCTAGAAGATCAAGAGAAGAACACATTCACATTCCATTGGGGCACATATGCTTATTTTGTATTACCATTTGGCTTATGTAATACACCAGCTACTTTCTAGAGAGCTAGAATCAACATTTTTGCTGACATATCACATGATTGTATGGAAATATACATGGATGACTTCACTACATTTGGTGTCACCTTTGAGGAAGCCCCGAAGAACTTGGAAAAATTACTAATCAGATGTCAAGAACAAAACCTATCTCTCAACAGTGAGAAATGATTTATGATGATGTAGGAAGGCGTAGTGCTGGGACATTTTATCTCTGAAGCTAGAATCTAGGTAGACCCTACAAAAATAGAGGTAATTCTCACACTACCTATCCCTACTAAGAAAAAATATGTTAGATCTTTCCTAGGACATACTAGCTTTTATAGGAGGTTTATCCAAAATTTTAGTCAAATAGCTAGTCCTCTGTATACTTTTCTTACCAAAGAGGCTGAATTTTCTTAGACAAAGGACTGTGATGAATCCTTCCTGCAGCTCAAGTCACTTTTGACAACTGCATCAATACTTAGGGGCCCTGAATGGTCTTTTCCATTTCACATACATATAGATGCTTCACACTATGCAATAGGTGTTGACTTAGGACAAAAGTCTAGTAACCTTGAAAATGCAATTTACTATATCAGCAAGAGCCTCCATGGACTAGAGTTAAAATATACAGTGACTAGAAAAAGAATTACTAGCAGTAGTTTATGCTCTAAACAAATTCTGCCATTATGTAACCAGTTATCCCATCTTTGTTCATATTGACCATGCAGCAATTAAGTATATCATGAACAAACCTGCCATCACAGGCAGGCTAGCAAGATGGCTTCTTCTTTTGTAGGAATTTGACATTACCATCATTGATAAGCCAAGGAGGGCGAATATGGTAGTTGATTATCTATCCAGAATCCACCATGCTGAAGAAGATACTACTCTAATAGATGATGCATTTCCAGATGAGAATTTATTTCATATTGTTGTCCAAAATCTGTAGTACACTGATATAGCCAATTACCTTGCAGCTAACAAAATTCCAACACATTTCTCTTATAAGGATAGGAGACTACTTATAGAGAAAATCTTCCACTTCTCTTGGATTGATAACACACTATTTTACATTGGACCTGACCAAGTAATGCAGAGATGTGTGCGAGAAGATGAGACATATGACATTCTCCATGCATGTCATAATGAGCCATCTGGGGGAGAATTTGCAGCAAAAAGGACAACCCTAAAGATTTTAACAACTGACTACTACTGGCCTACACTTCACAAGGATACAACTAGTTACATAAGGAAATGTGATAAATGTAAGAGAATGGGCCAAACAACAAGATCAAATGAAATGCCCCTCAATCCACAGGTGGTGGTAACACCATTTGACAAATTGGGCATGGACTTCATTGGTCCAATAGACCCTCCATCCAATGGGAAGTCCTACATCCTGGTGTGCACTAATTATCTAACCAAATGGGTCAAAGTAAAAGTCATGAAACATGCCCAGGATCATAAGGTTGCATAATTTTTGTATGATGAAATTTTCACCAGATATGGAGTACCAAGAGAACCTGTTACTGATCAAGGCACTCAATTCACTTCCAATTTGATAACAAATCTTGTGAAGGAATATAATATCATACATTGAAATTCAAGCCCCTATCATCCTCAAGCCAATGGACATGCCGAAGTTACAAATCAGGAAATTGAAGCCGTCTTAACAAAAATTTTTACCACTGAGATTGGAGCAGCAAACTATCAGAAGTCATCTGGGCATATAGAACAACCTGGAAAACCACCACAGGGTTCACTTTGTTTGAGCTGTTATATGGAAAAGCAGCAATGCTACTCATTGAATTTGAACACAAAACTTTGCGGAGAGCACTGGAGTTAAATATTGATCTTCCTGTAGCACAGAAAGAGTGATTACTACATCTCAATTCCTTGGATGAAATGCACAAATCTTCCCTGAAGCACACTAGAATAATCTAGAAGAAAAGGAAAAAGTGGCACAACTCACATATTAAGAGCAAGCAGTTTCAAGTTAGTGATTGGGCATTACTGTATGATTCCAGATTCAAAGAAATATCGGGCAAGCTGTAGACAAGATGGCTGGACCCATATGAAATAAACCATGTCTTCACCAATGGAGCCATCTAGTTGACCAAAATTGATCTAGTACACTTCAAGCTATTATTAAATGGACATTGGCTAAATTTTTATCACCAACCTCAAACAAAAGAAGACTTCCTGCAGCAATTCCAACAACAAGTTTCAAAAGACCAACAAGTAACACTTCCTACAGCAGAGGACACAAACCTTCTCCGTGCATCTTTTCAATAGAATTCCTTTGAGCATGTCCATAATAAAAACTTCATGTTTAAATGAAGTTCACTTCTCCACTCACTTTCTAAATTCTTCTTTCCAACTCAGTTCATTTCTTTATCTTCCACCCATTTACCTTCCATGTCATCACCATTTTCCCCTTCTTTGCTTCAAATAAGAGCCAAGTACGTTGATGCAAGCCACCACTACCATATTTCCACTCTCGCCACATTTTTCTGGCATGTGCAATGATCGAATGACGGGTATAAGCTTTTCAAATTTTTTCCATTTTTAGCACATAGATTTTGATGATTATATTTAGTATTGCAATAAATGTATCATTATGACACTAAGCTAGTTCCATATGTCGTGCCAAGTATGCCAAGTGGGGGCACTTGTCAATGTTTCATAGGGGAAAGGGAAGTGTACTAATTCCTAAAATGTCATTCCTATTTACTCCTAAAATATTTAACATCACATCAAATATGTACTTTGCCCTTTTCTCATTAAAATCTTGTTGCTATATCACACAACTGTCGTACCTTTATTCCCAAATTATCTCTAATTGTTATACTTGATGTGACCTACAATTAAATTATGTGGCAACTCATAGTAAGACCTATAATTTCTCCTATTAAAACATATCATCATTGTTCATGTTAATAATAATAGAGGAATGCAAAAGAAGGTCGCTAGTTTTAAAAAGACTAGTTTGAAAATCAAGAAGGAATAAGGCATTACAAAGAAGAAAAATTGAAAAAAATTGGCAAGAACAGATGAGAGGGAAGTTGTAGAGACATGAGATGGTAGTACATGGTGTTTTACTTTCAGATTTTGAAGCAGTAAGGAGGTTTAATGCATGTGGTTGGTTAGGATATTTATTGAAATTAACAGAGTTTGATGAAGATGTAGCAGCTGAATTTGCAAATATATTTGAGGAGGGGAAAGAAATAGTATGGGGATTGACAGTGGTCACTTTAGAAAAATAGATAGTAGAAGTAATCAGGTTACCAATGGTTAGGGAGAAATACCCCAATCTGCACGATGCCAGATCAGCTAGGGCCCAGTTTACCCTACCGAGTGACCCTCCTCTGGAGATTACCAAGAAAGGGTGAAAAACAATGTTTATTCCTCTACCATATAATGAGTTGGCCACGCATATTATCAGATATTTTACCTGTGAAGGAAGATTTTCTAATTTGCATGCACATAACTTTAAATTACTTAGTTATGTAAGGTATAATCTTTCAATGAATGTTCCCAATTTATTGTACAATATGTTATGCATTAGTGCTGAGGAAACCCAAAAAGGAAATATCAATTCTATCACCCACCATGCCCTAATTAAATTTCTAATAGAGAAATATCTTAGGGATGTCTCTCCTCTAGCATGGTCATAATTTTTCTAGCATAATACCATGCAACCTTAGGTTGACCCTAGTGTGCAATCTAGCCATGATGATGTAATACCCATTGGCCCAGCTGTTGAGCAAGACACCCAAGGGACAAAGACTGAAAATCTACAAGAATGTACGCCTTTTCCTTCTCATATAAGCAATGTACCTACTTCTACCCAAACAAAAGGAAAATGGAAATTAGAGGGAGAGACTTCTGTTCCTGCAGCCAAACCACAAAACCCTATAGCCTCAAAGGAGAAGAAAAGGAAGTCAGTTCCTACAGTAGTTACTCCTATGATAGAGAAACTAAATAAGGTTATTAAGAAAAGGTTGTGGAGATTGAAGAAAACCCTGTGTGAAGAATCCCTAGAATAAGAGGATAGCTCCCTAAAGTATCCTTAGAAAGCTAATCTATTTCCCCTAAGTAATCTGATGAAGAGCCTCATGTACAAATTATTCTGGATGATTCCCCAAGTCAATCTGAAATTCCAGACATTTCTCAAAATCCAAAAGAGACATGTGAAGCTGAAATTGATGTATGCCAAAATAACCCCCAAGAAATTCAGCAGGATATCTCAGACAACAATGAGGAGGATGCCTCAATAACTCATCAATCAACCTTCTTAGAGACTGCCCCAGTTCCCTATAAAAGAACCTAGCTAACATGTTTCTTAGAACAATCATGGATGGAAAAAATGAGGCAAAATAACCAGGCAAAAGATTGTGGCCCAATCACTTTGTAGATGCTTCTCTTTGGATTATATAATAAGTATGTTCTAACAACAACCTTATGGGTAGAAGAGAAAAATAAAATGAAGAAGGTAATAACAGAGCAAGGGGAGGAGATTGTAGATTTAAAAGAGCAATTGGCAAGACAAAAAAAAAAAAGATGGATCGTGCCCTTAAGTTGGCTGATCAAATAATTACTTGTAGGCCACCACCTAGGGTTTATGCCATCTATTTGAAAGAACATTTCATCTTATTCCAATTAATGATCACCCTTAAAGACATAGACTCTGAGTTTAAAATAGCTCAAGAATTTTATGGCCTATACCAGACCCTTCCCTCATGGAAATAGAACTTACTTTGTGAACTATATATACATAACTTCATTATCCCTGTTGAAATTAATTGGAACCCTCTACTTTACATATGGGATATACACCTGAGGGCATTAATGTCATGGATCCACAATGAGGCCAATTATGACAGATAACTAGAAAATTACAGGGATCAGGAGAAAATAGAACCACTACCATTGAGGGTAGAGAGAAGAAAACCAGATGTACTCCTTAGAGATTGGTTCAATCTGACCTATGGAAAAGTCAAAGAGGAAACAAGGAAGCAAGTTTTTGGGATCAGAATAGAGGTCTATGCAGAGTATGATGACATGTCTTACTTCATCTTTCTGAGAGCCCTGGCTGGTGCTAGAAGTAGGTGGAGTAGATTACCCAAAGCATTTAAGAGGTCAAAGCCACATAGCCCTATCAACCTCCAAGAAGCCATTCATAAAGCACTGAAATACATGCAGCTGGGTAGACAAATTAGACAAGAAATTTGGTGTCCACTTACCATGCAGCCACCTGTGCTCCTGTGGCCCCTTTATGACATCAATGCTAAAAGGCTTGACCGGTTGCAAGAGGATCACGAAATGGATGTTTGGGAGAGGACAAGAGGATTCTATTACACTTTTAAGAGCTAGAGTTGAGGAAGGATAGAGGTTGGTGATTTTTGAGTAACTACCAGAAGATGCAATGCTTGAGGACAAGCATTCAACTTACTAGGGGGTAGATGATGAGACCATTTATTGTCTCTATTATATTGATCCTAATACTCTATTTTAAGTATTACCAAAATATTTGTGGGCTTATAATCAGTTGAACTTGTGTTAAAGTATAGTTAGAACCATCAAACCCATGGATAGATAGTTATGTCATATTTTTCCAATATTATATATATTGCAGTATTTCATATAGCTATCAGAATGTGTGTTCTAATATTTGGATCAATTTGATTAAGTTTACTTGTATGAATATTTTTGCATGATAACTAACCTGCTAGGAAGTAGGAGCATCTTGAGAGTGGTCGACAATATTTAAAAGAGAATGTTGAGGTCCAGCTACGACAGGTAACCATCATGGCACCAGAAGATATGACTACTACAAAAGAGGAGTCACTATTCCAAAAATGTAGGAATGTAGCTCTGTTATATTCCCTCTACACTCATCATTGTGTTTAATTGGTCACCCAAAATTTATTGCACATGTCATGGGGTGTTGCATTTCCCTTTCTTCTCTCACGTGATTTCAATCAGATATTTTCTTTTCTATTTGGAATAAAGTGTCAATCCTCTATTTATAGGGATTTGACTGTTAGTTTGTAAGTTCAAAAGTTTTTGGAAATACATTGTTGCATCTTGCACATCAAGTTATTTTCTAGTTTTATGTATTGTTCTTATGTAATCAGTTCTTGAAATATAATGAAGTGATTTTTGGCTTACCTTATGTGTTAGTAGATTAGCAGAAGTTGACCAAGGGGCCCACTTGGAAGGTGGATTAGAATAGAGTAGAGTATATTTACTTTCAGCATCCCCAGCATTTTAGATAAAAGATTATAGTTTCTTCCTACAACATTTTACTTTGTGAATGTTCCTGCAACACCTGGAAGGATAGTTATAGTGAATGCTCTAGGTTGAAAGAATAGGCTTAAGTAGAGTTTACAATTTCCAGCATTCATTTCAGTAAGGAGTAAGTGTGTTTACTTTCCTACAACACTAGTATAGATTTATTTCATGCATTTTACCTTCCTGTAGCATAAGTAGAATGAATCTTTGAGGGACTTAGTGCACATACTGTGTCGTACCATTTCAAGTATACATCCATGGGTTGAAAAATTAAATGCACCTCATGGTGGGATAAGTAATCCTTAGATTGAATAAAATATTCCTAACAGAGGCTTTGGGCACGATTACTAAGCACCTATTGTGAGGCAGTTCAATTTGTAGCTTCTTTATATTGATTTCCCCCATTGTAGATCGGTGCTACTAACCCCTCGTTAATTCAAGCTTTGGTGACAGATCTTGATCCATGTGTACATTGTGGTGAACCTGACGTGAATCAAACAGTTTGAATATCACTTGCACATGACAGACATAACCTTTTGGCCATGGTCATATGGTTGCATAATTCATTTTTATGCTTTTCTCAATAAACGTGTAATTTTGCAATCACTGGTATTTTACCACAATTGATTGAATATTACCACAATCATCTAGTTTATAGCCACAATTTTTGTAAGGGTTTCGCAAAGAATTTATGTCATTATTCAAGGTTTTATTTTCTTTTTGTGTCACAATTTCCTGATCTATACCGCAATTGATATCAGTTTACTGCAATTGCGCAGAGTTTTTTGCAATTGACTGATCCATGCCACAATCGACATCATTTTGCCACAATCAATAGTGCTTTACCACAATTGACAACACTTCATCTCAATTGACAATGCTTTGTCATAATTGATAGTACTTTACTGCAATTGATAGAATTATGCCTTATCTGATCTAATTTCTCTATTTTTCTGTTTAAAATATGACTTTTTCTTTGTTTTTGTGTAGGACTAGACAAATCACTAAGCATGGAAGAAATTAGGCCATAGTGAGTATCAATTGTTTCAAAAGCACTTTTCAATTGCATGTATCTTGATTGCAACATTTTTGTGGTACTAACTTATCATTTCAGCTTGTGGCAAGGAAACAATCTAATAAAGCAACCCTAAAATCAATTCATTTGTTGTTTTAGTGCTTAAACATTTTATGCCAAACATCACAAACCTCATATTTACATATTGGTGCTTAAAATTGATGTGGAGGTAAAGAATTGAACAAAGGTAAACAAACATTTCAAATTTGGTGCATTAAAACTAAACAAGCAATCTTAACCTACTTTGGGCTTAAAACTAAACACTTATGCTTGTATGGTGGATCAACTTAGTTCACATTTCATCTTTGGGCTTTAAAAGATTAAATTTTTGTATTGAGTCTTTGGTGCGCTTGCACAATCTATTAGATTAGACACCTTAATACTTTTTATAAAGGCCTATCTGGGGAATGTGCTTCTTCCTCAGAGAATGACCTTAAACCGATAATCCTTTTGAATGGTATATAAACAAGACGTGAACCAAAGTTCTATTTTATATCTATCCAAGCTCGGGCAAGGTGTGTTGATGATACTTCTAGATCAGATGAATTATCCCTAAGGAGTCAGCATAGTCAACTAGGCTCTTAAGTGAGTCACACACGTACAAACCAAATTGGATAGACACCACATACCCTTACTACAACCTTGTTAAAATAGAGGCTAGCCTGATTCACCTCCGAATAGATACCTTATTATAGTGTAAGGGGTTACAGAATTTCCCCCCAAGATTCCCAACATATGTGTTTTAAGGTATTTGTGTAGTGAAAGAGATCTTCACTATCACGGAAACAATACCTGGCAATGGAAAAAACATGGGTGCCTATGTCATGGACCTTCGTGTCCTAGTAGTGTGACACTTGTTGTGTGAGCTAATGAACATTCAAACATTGGGCCTATAATATTATATTTGACAGCCAAATTTTCCTTAGATTAATCTATTTTTCCTTGTGTCAAAACTTGTGCTAGATTACAAAACACATTTTCCATTGTGCTTTTTCTTTGATCAGTTTCCAAAACACAAAACAAACATCAAAACTATCAAAACAAGTCCAACATGTTAAAGTCTAGGGTGTCAACAATCAAACTATTCTGCAAAATAGAAGTTGTGCTCTTGAAAATCAAAATTATCAGACAGTGGAGCCCATTTTTTTTATCCTTTTTGAGATTGTTTTCCCTTTGCCGCAATTGCCCACATTTTTCCCCAATTGAAAGAAGTTTTTCGCAATTTTCCTTTTTATTGCCTCACTTGATCTGTTTATTACCATAATTGGTGATAGTTGTAATCCACCTATCACTTTACCGCAATCGGTGGAGGTTTTCTGCACTTGACCGGAGATTTTAAAAACACCTATTTTTACCTAAAAAACCTTGAAAATACTCTTCATTCTATGTAAAAGATCAGTGTTTATCCCGACAAAATGTGAAGAACATTGTGTGAATCTCTAAACTTGAAAGATCATCCATTATTTGAAAGCACGATTATCATCCAAGCATTGTTAGTTTGAAAGTTTAGACTCAAAATATCTTGGTCTCATTATCTCAAAATCCTCATATCTCTATTAGTGAGTTTGTCCCAGGCAATAGTCGACAATCTTATTCTTACATCATCAAATCTTTAAGATCAAGATAAATCAACATCTGTCCTTAGAATTACCCTTTTTCAAACATAACTCAGACTCTCCTAGAAAGGTTATCCTTTTTTTTTTTCTTTATATCACTTGTTTTAGTCACAAAATATAGACAAAACTATGTCTCAGACACCTTATGTAGGGCCTTACACAAGGTTGAAGGATAAAAATCAACCTGATGAGTCTTATATCAATCAGTTTCCTGCTTGGGAACAAGAGTGAGAGGATGACCCTTTTAGAAATACCAGTCCTACTCTTTTCATTGATAACCCCTGTAGACCCACATTGTTCCATGATGTCAAAAAGGAGGAGCTCGAAGACATAGAGAAAGATGCCTATTCCGCGCAAGTTTTTAATGTTGTTGTAGAGAGGAATCCTCAATGTTTCTTAGCCATGTTGATTGAAAAGAGAGTCAAAATCCTTGTTGAATTCAATGTGTCAACCATATGGCCTGAAAACCCTCTCATAGGTAAAAACACTACTCGACCCTCTCAAATAGAACCTATGATATCTCAAATATTCCCATCCTTGACAACAACGACATCAGCATAGACTATGTCTAATTAGACTAGCTCCGCGAACCAAGAAAGCATGTCTTCCAAGAAAAGCATGATAGGCTCCCAACTAATTGTTCCAATGGTCACTAGTGTGCCTCAACCCTCAGGCTCATGGCCTGTCCAATCAAGATCTCATGCTATACCCTCAATCCCACTAACAAGAAGCTACCCTTTTGCAACTGTCCCACTACTACAGTCACTCCCTACTAGCCTTGGGGTCAATACATTGTTCCCACAGGGATCCATCTCTGCAGGTCTGACTTTCAGTCAATGCCCACCCAAGGTTAGGAATTTTCTCATACAGGGACCACAACCACCCCAGCAACAACAACCTCAGCCCTAGAAGCAGCAATCCCAGCTTCAGCAGCAACAAAAACCTCAACCCCAACAATAAACACAACATAATCAATCTTGGGCCAATCACATGCCCCCGTATCAGAATCATGTGTTGGGAAATCAATATCAAGTCCCAAGGACATGATTGTATGTCCCTACTCAAGGGATACAGAGGCACAACCTCATACCTACTACAACACAAAGGTACAATGTCATAAATAATCCTCAGTCTCAAACATACATGTTGATCCAATAAGCACAGAAAATTCAAACCCAAATGATAGATATGCAAAATCAAGGGCAAACTAAATTCTACACCATAGAGGATTTATAACCATACCCCTTTGATCACTCTTTTCACATGTCTCTATTTCCCACTCACTTCTCGGCACCAAAATTTGACAAATATAGGGGCAGTACCAACCCTATTGAGCAAATATGGGAATTCTTTTCTAGTTGCATCAAGGTTACACATGATGAGACATACTTAATGCAACTATTCCCACAAAGCTTAGCAGGACCAGCAATGGAATGGTTCTCACACTTACCTCATGGCATTTTGTCTTGGGGTGAATTGGCCAAAAATTTCATCGCTCACTTCCATCATAACATCAAATGCAAGGTCACCATAAAGGACCTTTGTGATATCAAACAAAAAGATGGAGATTCCTTTGTAAAATTCCTACAAAGATGGAGGAATATTGCAAACAGAATCACATATGACATACCTGAGAAATACCTCATAGTCATGTTCATTGACAATCTGATTCTAGATATGTCATTTACAACAAAAATGTAGATAGCTCCAAACTTCAAGCAACTCATCAAAAGAGGAGTTCTCTATGAGTAGAACTTAGTCAAAAGAGGTGTCCTTGCAGATCCTACCCAAACAAACACAAACAAGATTGCAATAGATAAATATAAATGGTGGAATAAAAATAAAAAATGTCACTAGTGATGGTGTCATTGGTGTGAAAATGGTCAACTACGCCCAACCCAAAGTGTCACTGCAAGGTGCACCTATGACTAACCAACAACCCATGGTGCCCACTCCATAAGAACACACTCATAATCAACCACCCCCTATCCAAGCGGCTATTGTGTCAAACAATCAACCATAGGCACAACACCAACCATAGTTTTGGTTTCCAAAATGAGATTACACACCATTAGGAGAGTCGATAGAATCAGCCTTAAGAAAGCTGATACAATCCAAAAACATCACTCTCCCTGAAATTAGAGAATATGAATATGGTGAAATCAAACCAAAGTGGTACAATGATAATGATTTCTATGAATTTGATCGAGTGAAGGGACACAAAACACCCAACTTTTATCAAATAAAAAATGACATCTAAGATCTGATTGACATAGGGTTCATTGACATAACCAACACCCAAACAAAAGGTATCACTAATCATACGATATTCAATGACATATTCCATGATCATAGTAAAGGGAAATCCTTTGGGTCTGGTCGATAGTCAAAATAGGTCAACTACACTTATGCCAATAGTGAAAAAACTATCAATTGCCTAAATCCTACAGATAGCCATGTGGATACCATTACTATCAAAGACCAAGGTGCTAAATGTGTTGTAACTATGCACCATAAAAAAAATTATTGTAAGGAGTGCCTTCCTCATCTACTACACCATCCAGCCCTCCTACAACATCAGATCCATAGACAAGTCTAGTGGATCAGCTAAAGTACATGCCTACCCAAATATCCATGTTTAACCTTTTGGGCATATCCCCGCAACACAAGCAAGCACTAGACAAAGCACTTCAAAAATTTGTTGTCCCAAGGGACATAACCCCTAAGAGCTTCCAAATAATGATAAACCATATAGTAGAAACCAAGCATGCAACCTTCACGTACCATGACGTGTCACCGCATAAAGCCTTGCATAATGATCACTTGCACTTGCTCATCCAGGTTCATAAACATTCATTTCAAAGAGTCCTCATTGATGGTGGGGATGGATTAAACATTTGTACTTTAAAGGTCATCAAGCACTTAGGATACTCTGAATCTAGTATTTATGTCACAAGAAGGATCAACATCAGAGCCTATGATAAAGAAGAGAGATCTTCCAAAAGAATTATCATACTATGAGTTAGGATTGGCCTAGTTTTCAAGAACACACCCTTTCAAATCCTAGACTTAGAATTGGGATACAACATGTTACTGGGAAGACCGTGGATCCATGAGATGCAAGTTGTACCCTCCACATATCACCAGTGCATCAAGTTCCCACACCAGGGGGTAGAAATAATTATTGAAGGAGATCCAAACCCATTCCAATACTACAATGCTATCAAAATTAGTACTGATAACTAGGTTTCATCAAACCAAGAGGCAGGTATCCCTTCTACCTCGAATTTAATTGCCAAATATATCATGAGAAGCGCCAGAAAAAATTCTATTAATGACAAAGGATGTGGTGAATATAGCTATGAGGAAGCCTTCAATATCACAAACATGTCTTAGAGCCCAAGGTCATATGGCATGCCACAACCAAAAATTACAACAAAAACCTTGGAACCTATTCTATTCATGTGTCCACCCACAACCTTTGTCAAATGAGGAGACATCATAGAAGAAAACCCTTTTGATCTAGATATTAACACATGGTTGTATCAAGACCCATAAGACATACTTCAAGCACCTTTACCTGTTTCAACATGTGGAGCTGGCTATACAATGTTGTAAAGGTTTGGGTATGATGGTATGACTAGTCTAGGGGCAAGGCAACAAGGTTTAATGGAACTACCTCTCCTGCCAACCTAGAGAAACAAGAGAGGGTTAGGCTCTGGGAAACAAAGAACCATTCCTACCCCTCGAGACATGCCTGTTAATCAAGAACAAATAGTAGAGTTACAGCGGAGGAAAAACTCAAAACATGCTTTGATCATCAATTTACTACAACAGTTGTTTCCATCTGAAGTGGGAACCTCTTACTCTTGATTAAACATCAACCAATAAATCCATGATATCGAGGAAAGTGAGACATCTGATGAACATTCTAGAAAAAATGACTCCCACAAGTAAAAGTCAATATCCATCCACAACTCCAAACCCTCGATCCCAGACTATTCCTCATGGTCATTCAACACTCTACACATGGAAGACATGTTCGACCAATTAACCATAGATGACCAACCCTACATTGACAAACATATTGATACCAATTCCCTAGGTGGTGCATCCACATCACATTCCCAATTTTTTGAAACCATCACAGTTGTCCCATTCAACCAAACAAAATCATCCCACTAGGAGGACCTATGTCTGGTATACCCAGAATTGATAGAATTGGATCAACAAGGATAGCCTGATATGAGACTTAGAGAAGGATTTCCATCAAGGGATCACAAGGAATGCTTCTTTATTGACTTGGATAGATCAGTATATTCCAAGGAGGAAGCACCTCTTTCTAGTCAAAAAAAGAAAAAAATAATAATAAATAAAAAGAATAATCAGTAATTGAAAACCAAAAGGTGCTTACTGACACAAAAAATGACAAAAAGATAAAACAATATGTATCTTCTAGTGAAAACCTCACTGAGCACTAGAAGATGGAAAGCAGGAACTCCTCCCCTTAACAAAGGAAAAGTTGGCATTGTTAGCAAAAGAAATGGAAGAATTGAACTTGGGTGATGACAAGAACCCAAAGAACATATAATTAGCAAAATGACTCACATGAGAGGAGCGAGAACAATTTATCAGCTTCTTCAAGGAAAGGAAGGTCAACTTTGCATGTTCCTATTCAAACATGCCAGACTTAGACCCAGAGCTTGTATTACATCAATTTTCATTATTACCCAATGCCAAACTTGTCAAATAAAAGTTGAGTAAGATGCATCCTCATGTTGCACTACTAGTCAAGGAAGAACTAAAAAAGCTCCTAGATGCTAAATTCATAAGATTGATCTCATTCACAGATCGGATATCTAATCTAGTACTAGTAACTAAGCATATTGGATATATCTGCATCTACATAGATTTTAGAGATCTAAACAAATATTTTCCCAAGGATGACTTTCCTTTACCTAACATCAACATGATAGTAGATCTCATAGTAGGACATCAGATGCTATCACTCATGGATGACTTTTTAGGATATAATCAGATAAGAATTGCACCAAAGGACCAACACAAAATGGCTTTCACATGTGCATGGGGCACCTACTATTGGAACGTCATGTCATTTGGTATAAAAAATGTGGAAGCAACATATCAAAGGGCCATGATAACCATATTCCATGATCTCATCCACAAGACAATGGAGGACTATATTGATGACATACTCGCCAAGTCAATGCTTAGAAAAGATCATCTACAAGTATTGAGACCCATATTTGATAGAATGCGGGAATACAAGGTCCATTTAAATCCAAAGAAGTGTGCATTTGGGGTCACTGCGGGGAAGCTATTAGGATTCATTGTGTCACATCAAGGTATAGAGGTAGACCTAGAGAAAGTCAAAGTAATACTGGACATGCCACCACCAACTAACCTAAGGAAACTAAGGGGTTTACAAGGCATGATCCAGTCCATCAGGCACTTCATAGGACAACTAGTAGAAAAGTGCGATTAATTCTATTATCTTCTACACAAAGATATAACATTCATATAGACAGAACAATGTGAGAGAGCATTCCAGATATTAAAAGACTATCTACTCAAGTCTCCCATATTAGTACCACCAGTCCAAGGTAGGCCATTACTTCTATACATCTCAGCAACTAAATCATTATTAGGAGTGCTCTTAGCACAACATGATGACCAAGGCAAGGAGAGAGTTGTATACTATCTCAGGAAAACATTGGTAGTGTATGAGCTCAACTATACGCCAATTGATAAATCATGCTTAGCAGTAGTCTTTGCTTCCCAGAATATGAGGCATTACATGTTAAGCCATCAAACTAAGTTGATAGTGTACATTGATCCCCTCAAATATCTACTAAGTAAAGCAACACTCACTGGATGACTCGCGAAGTGGGTGGTGAGCCTAAGAGAATTTGACATAGAATACGTAGACAGAAAATCCATCAAAGGGAAAGTGATTGCGGATCAACTAGCAGAGCCAAGTATTCAGGATCATTAGTCTATTATATCTGACTTTCCGGATGAATCTATTCTTACACTCCAACCAGAAATAGAGGTATGGAAACTATACTTTGATGGATCATACACAAAGCATGGTGCAAGAGAAGGAATAGTACACATCACTCCAAGCAATGATGTAATTCTATTAGAATTTAATCTTTCCTTGGTTGAAATTATGTAATTAAAGGATAAACCAAGGTATCCTTATTTGTATTTGTCCTCTAGTCCAAGTAGGAGGACATTTCACTATTTTTTAATTCCTTTAATAAGGAAAATAGATATTCCTTCTTAAGAGGAATCTCACATTTTTCACACACAATATGAATGTGGCATTCATAAAAGATGGGAGTTACATGCAAACTCCTCCACTCATCTCTATTTAAGAGATGCCTCTCACACACTTATTGAATAATTTTCTCTTCTTTCTCACTTCTCACATTCTCATCTTGCTCTCAATATTGTATTGAGCTTATTGCTCTCATTATTTAGGCCTTGTGCCATATTCATATTCTTCACAAGGGGTTTTTCTTATTTTTCCCCTTCCAAATCCTTGTGTTCTTGTCTTGGTTCTTGGAGTATTTTGGTGAGCTTTTATTTCATCTCTTGAAGGGAAATCTCTCTCTTTCTCTAAGTGTTTGGTAAATCTCTTCTATTTCATACTCTCTTGGATTCTTTCCTTACCTTTTTCAGATTTTTACTTTATAATTCTAACATGGTATCAGAGCTAGTTTAATCCTTGTTTTGAGTGTACATGTAGGAATAGGTGAAAGATATCTCCATTGAGGAGAAGAAATCAGATTTTTTTGTTGTTCTAACTTTTGTTTGCAGGGATTTGTTTTTCTAACTAAGTTCATTCATCTCTTTTTCAAGTTTTTTTTAAAGTACTAATCCTTCCCTCTGTCGGGCAACCACAAGGGAAGATTTCAGATTTGCATATTCTATATTTATCTTTAAATCGATATTTAAATCTGATACTTATCACTCCCTCAGTAAAGCAACCACAAGGGCTTTCCTTCTCATGCATTTTTATGCATTTTTAGATAACTATCTCATTTGCAGGGTTATAGTTCATTTTTAGATCTGTATATTTCAAGTTTAAATCCATTATCTCTATCGCTCTGCTAAGTTCTTGATGTGCAAGTTTATTTATACTAGTTTTCACAATTTGGTTTACTGATTTCCTTTCATTCTCAGCATCTTTGATATTTCATCTTGACACTAGATCTCTGATATTAGATCTCTAGATATATTATCTCTTTCATTGATCTAAATCTATACTTTTATCTCTATTATTATATATTTTCTTCTTTGCAAACTATTTAAACAATTCTGTGTCTGTCATTTTGAAGACAGTTTTATAGACCCGTACTCAGTAGATCATAACTTTTGTTTCGGATGTTATTATGTCAATCGCTCTAGTGAGATCCTTCATAATTAGGGTTTTCAAAACATATTCAAAATTCAGCCACATCCAATGGTTAAGTTGGGATATAATGGCCCCGCAATAGGACTGTATTTTTCCAACAGTCATATCTCTCCTCTTTATTCCTTTCTAACATTTTTTATTATTACTGTTTATTATCATTTGCAGGTTAAGTCTTTTTCTTCAAAATTTGCATATTTTTCATCATTCCTTCTATCTTTAGCATCATTCTAACTTCATTTCTTTGTAGGTTATCATTATTTAATGGTAGATATACAATCGTTATTCATTATTCTAACCTCTTTTGCAAGAGGAATCTATTTTTTAATCTGGTTTCTTGCAGGATAATCATTGTTTTTAATATCATTGCAGGCTTATTACTATTATTCTATCTTTATTTGGTCATATCTTCTTTTAAATCAAAAATTTTAAACATTAATAAATTTTTCATGATTAATATTACTTCAAATTGTTTCATTCCTAAGTTATTTATATCATTTCTGACCAAATTCAATTGTTGGTTCATTTCTTCATAGCATTTAAAATTTGTTCCTTCACTTAATCCAAAAAATTTAAAAAAAATTAACCATTCAAATTGAGAGTTACAGTAAGTTAAATTTATTTTTCTTGATCCTTATCATTATATATTCACTATTATTCACTTTGTTTAAGTAAATTTGATCATTAATCATGTCTACTCTTATTCCTGAAATTAAGCTAAATAGCTCTAATTATCATCAATGGAAAACTCATGTTTCATTTTTATTTAGATTTAAACACCTTCTTGAAGTTGCTACAGATGCTTCCATTGAACCAGCTACCTCTACTTCACAACCAGAAAAAGATGCATGGAAAAAAAAAATGAAGAAGCCCTTGGTTTGATTGGTCTCTCCATCATCCTTGATCTTTATGTCCTAATTGGACATTGTACCAAAGTTCATGAAGCATGGGTCATTTTGCAACAGATGTATGTCATCTCATCGGAATCTCGTAAGATTCAACTCCAAGACAACTTGGAAGAGTTAAGGTATAATGATTTTAAAAATATGGATGAATTTTTACTCAAGTTTGATGCAGTTAAAACTCAACTAAGTTGTGTTAATGTTAGTTTAAGTGATATTAGATTAATTACTATTATTCTTAAAAAAATGTCTTCCTAAAGAGTTTCAGCAATTTATCACTAATATTCACTCTCAACTTGCAATTCTAAGCTTAGCTCCTCATTTAACTTATATTATTTTTCAAAATTTGTTACATCTAGAGGAGGCTAAATTATTGCAATTTGGTACTATTAAGTCTTTTGAACATGCTTTTGTTTCTAAATCTCAAAATCAAACCTATAAATCTCATACTCATAATAATAATATCTCTTATAATTATTCTCATAATAACAATCATAATAATCATAACTCAAGTCATCAAAGACCTCATTGCACCTATTGTGGGAAAGACGGTCATATTACTAATAATTGCTTTAAAAAGAAGGATAATAGACACATGAATCAAAATCAACCTTCTAATTCTAAGGAGGATAATGGTAATCAATCCTGTCATGCATTTACAATTCGTCATAATGTTACTAGCCATTTTTAGTGATTTGGTGCATCTTTAGGGGGTATTTCTTCTTTTAGTATTGTAATTTGTTACCTTATGTCCTTCATGTTGATAAGCTTTTAATTTTTTCAATTAATCATACTACATTTCCTTCCAATGGTTTATTTCATTATTTAACATTAATTGCTCTCATATTTTATATGATCTATTGTTGTATCTATTATGAGCTCCTTTTGATCTATGGTTCCATTTGTAAGATGTAATGGTTGCACTTACTCAGTTGATGTTTATCAACTTGTTCCATTTGTAAGATGCAATGGATGCACTTACTTCAGTTGATGTTTATCAACTTGTTCCATCTGTAAGATGCAATGGATGCACTTACTCAGTTTATGTTGATCAACTTGTTCCATTTATAAGATGCAGTAGATGCACTTACTTCAGTTGATGTTTATCAACTTGTTCCATTGATTTTTTTGCTGAATATATTGTTCTTGAAATCCTTCTTGAAGTTTGTTGGATTTCTCATATAATTGGCTAGTATATGGTATATGGTTCTCTCTCTCTCTCTTAATCCTTAGTTCAATATATGTAAATCTCAATGTTGGTTTAAATTATCATCTCCTTAATGGTTCATTGCTTATGTGGTGCAAGGCACCTCCCTATTTCTTGTTTTTATGGTGTTTAAGATGTTTTAGGAGTTGAGTGTGTGTGTGTGTGTGTGTTAGAATAAGTTCCAAAAGGTTGGAAGCATGTTAGTCTAACTTCATGATTGTAAGAGCCTTAGTGCTCATTAGGTAATTTTGGCCTCAATATGTGAAAATTTGTCATTTTAGGACAATAGGGGTTGGAGGTATGTTTTAGGATCCTAATTATGCTATTTAGGGTCTTAGAAGTCAACATCAACCATAGAGTTGACATAGGAAGTCAAAATGCTTTCTAATACAAAAAGTTGCTACCAACTTTGAAAGTTGCTCGAGCAATTTTTGAAAGATTTGAAAAAATATGGTTAGAACTGAATGTAACCACCCAAGATCGGTATATGATCTTGGAATAGATGTTTGGAAAAGGTTAATGAAATTTTGGATTGAGACTTTTACTTCTGACACCTTTGTACATATGATTGCACCCTCATTTGCATAATCTAGACTGTATCTTTGCTTCTGTACGGTCCTGTATGGATTGGCATAGGTGATTGGCCTCCATGATAGTATATTGTTCACTTTCATCTTTCTTATGCATTAAGTATTTGATTTGAAGTGCAATAGGATTAAAGTTAGAAGGTTTTTAAGGTCACTCGTCTGATAGAGGCAAAATAGTGAACCCTAGATAGGAATGGCTCTAGCCTAGTTTTCCTCCAGTGGATTTGTCTGAAACCATGGGGAAGGAAATGTTAGGGTATGTAGATAGTATTTTTTTTCTTTTGGTGTTGGTCTCAATGCATTTCACAGGCCTAAGGTGAAGCCCTATGGCTAACTAGTGAAACCAGGTGAGCTAGGATAGGGACAAGATTGAATTAGTGTAAGCACACATGACCTTTTGGGAAAGACTTGATAGCATTTTTGGATTCTCAAGAAGGTGTCCTAAAAGGATTCAATGGTGGTTGGAGGTGAGTCAAGGTTTGGGGACATGTTTAGCAATTATTCATGCTGACTGGTCCAAAGGCCTAATTAATAGGCTATAAACTAGGGCCTGCAAGAAAGTAGGGTATTGGGTGCAATCAGAGGTCAGTGCTTTGGATTCTAATAGGGTAGGATGATGTATTGAAGATTTCCAAGTTTTTTTGCAGGGTCAATTGGGGGTTTTAGAAGCAACAAGCCAAAATCAGTAAAAATAGGGCTACAGGGAGTTGAACAATTAGCCCTACTAGTGAATTAAAGTCTAAATGAAGGAATGGGTCATCTTGGAGTGTTAGAAAGGATGTAGAATGACCAAGAAAGGTCAAGGAGTGTATGGATAGTCTCAATGAGTGTGTGAGAAGATCCTAGGCAGAGCTTTGACAGACTAGGTGGTGAATTGGTATAAGAAACTAGGCTTTTTGGTAACTAGTTGGACTAGTTAAGCTTGGTAAATTTGGAGTCTTCTTGAATCCAAATATACCTTGGAGGATAAGTTGGTTGAGGGGTATTGGATATCCTATTGAGAAGAAGATCCAACAAGAATAACCATAGAAAGGTGGAGTTAGGCACAAAACTAACATTTGGAATAGAAGTAATACCTCGTTGTCAAACCCTCTGCATCAGAGTGGTATTAGAGCTGGAATAACTTGAAGATTGTGTATGTCTAAAGGGGAGGAGAGTCAAGAGAGTCAAGAGGTTGATAGTATGCCTCCTAAGGAAATGAGTAGGGATGCCATAGTAGAGTTTCTCTAGGGCCTCTTGGAGAAGGCTCATGTGACCGAGACAAAAAGAAAAAAGAAGGTCACTGAATGGGGTGATGAAAGTGATGGGGATGATGATAGTCAAACTAAGGAGTCATTCAACAAGGGAAAAGAACCTGAGATAGACAAGGAGAAAAATGTGTTTTCAGATGCATTCAAATCCTTAAAAAGGGATAGCATGGAACACATACCCTACTACTGTGGTAGTCTAAATGGAGATGAGTTGTTAGATTGGCTTGAAGCCATTGACAACCAATTTGAATACAAAGAGATCTCAGAGGAAATGAGAGTTAGCTATGCCAAGGATAGACTCAAGGGATCAACATTGGTGTGGTGGAAAATGATACAAGATGATGGAGTGGGTAGTGGTAAGAAGAAGATTACTTCTTGGGAAAGAATGAAAATTAGATTGAGGGCACAATTCTTGCCCACTAATTATGAAATACAAATGTATCAAAAATTCTAGAATCTGAAGAAAAAAGAAATGTCAGTAAGTACCTACACAGAGGAGTTCCATAAAATAAGCCTAAGGGCTAGGAGACAAGAAGATGAAATGGAGAAAGTGGCAAGGTATCTCAATGGGATAAGGCAAGGGATATAAGATGAAATAAGCATGATGGCTCCAGACAGTATGCACAAATGCTTTCAGTTGGCTTTGAGAGAAGAGGATAAAGCAAGGAGAAGGAATGACTTCCATCAAAGAGGGAGAGATGGCAGAAATAATAGAGGTTTCCAGAGAGGTAGGGGTAACTATGGTAGAGGAAAGAGCCCTAATAGGAAAGAGGACAATTAATCCATGGAGAATAGTGGTGGAAACTAGTTTAGAGGATCTTTCCAAAGGGGAGGATATAGAGGTAGAGGACCACCAAGAGGTAGGTTCTAATCACAAGGAAGAACTAATTCAGTTTTCACTGGAAGGTGCTATAATTGCAACCAAGTGGGTCACACAATGGGTAGGTATCCAAAGAAGGCTTCTTCATCTTCAATGGGTGATAGGAGGAATTAGTTAGTCCAAGAAGATGACACTCAAAGTGTCACTTCTCCCATTTCCAAGGCATGACCAATACTAGATGGAGAAAAGTTGATGTTAAGGAGAACCTTATTAAAAGTACCTGACACCATAGAGCCACCACAAAGAAAGAACTTATTCAAGACAACTTCAAGGTCTCATGGGAATATTTGCAAGTTTACAGTGGACTCTAGATCCATTGAGAACATAGTGTCCATTGAGATGGTGGAGAAGTTGAATTTGAGAAGGATACCTCATACCACACCTTACAAGGTTTCATGGTTGAACAAGGGCCAAAAAATAGTGGTAGATGAACATACTTTGGTAGAATTTGAGATTGGGGATTATAAGGATAAGGTCCTATGTGACATACTCCCTATGGATGCATGCCATTTTCTCCTAGGACGTTCATGGCGTTATGATGTTAAAGCCATACATGATGGGGAAAGAACAACTATATCATTATCAACCTTGGAAAGAAGTTTCAAATGGACCCATTGAAAGAACCCAATGAAGGGAAGCATGTGGGAACTAGTGTGATGTTGTTGAGTGGGAAGGAGTTTCTCAAAGTCATGAAGAAGGAGAAAGGTATCTGTTGTGCAGTAATAGTGAAGCCTAAAGAGAAGACTAAAGAGAAACCCAACATGCCACCAGAGGTACAAGAATTGTTGGAGAAATACCATGAAATTGTAGATAATGGCTTGCCAAGTACTCTAACACCTATGAGGGATGTGGTTCATCAGATTGACTTCATTCCTAGAGAAAATCTCCCAAAAAAAGAAACATATAAGATGACACCAAGCCAAAATGCATGGATAGCCAAACAAATCCAAGATTTGTTGGATAAGGGTTTAATAAGGAAGAGTTTGAGTCCATGTGTTGTTCCTACAGTACTTGCACCTAAGAAGGATGTAAAATGGAGTATGTGTATGGGTTCCAGGGATATAAACAAGATCACCATCAAATATAGATTCCCAATGCCCCAGATTGAAGATTTAATGGATAATTTAGGAGGATCTTGTTACTTTTCCAAGGTGGATTTGAAGTTAGGATACCATAAAATAAGGGTGAGGCCAGGTGATGAGTCAAAAACAACTTTTAAGACCAATGAGGGTCTATATGAGTGGCTATTAATGTCATTCGGCCTAAGTAATGCATCTAGCACATTCATGAGGCTCATGAATGAAGTGCTGGCAGAATTTATTGGTAAGTTTGTAATAGTTTACATTAATGATATTTTTATATTTAGTAGGTCCAAGGAGGATCACCTGAAGCATTAGGAGATGGTCTTAAGGAGGCTACATCAAGGAAAGTTGATGATCAATCAAGAAAAGTGTGAGTCTCTAAAAATTGAACTTGTTTACCTTGGTTTTGTGGTTGCTAACGGAAGCATGAAAATGGACCTTGAAAAAGTTAAGTCCATATTGGAATGGCCTAAACCTAGGTCTATAAGGGATGTTAGGAGTTTCCATGGATTGGCCTCCTACTATAGGAAATTTGTAAGAAATTTCAGTCATGTATGTGCCCCAATTCTAAACACCATAAAGGGTAGAATCAAATGCAAATTTGAATGGACAACAGTAGTAGATCAGGGGTTTGAAAGGTTGAAAAAGAGGATTGCAGAGTTGCCTACACTTAGATTTCCTAATTTTAATCAACTCTTTGTGGTAGAGTGTGATGCTAGAAAGTTGGCTATAGGAGCAGTGTTAAGCCAAGAGGGACACCCTATGGCATTCTTCTCTGAGAAGTTGATTGAGGCAAAACAAAAGTACTCCACCTATGATTTGGAGCTATATGTCATGGTACAAGCCTTGAAGAAGTGGAGGCACTACCTATTACCTAAGGAGTTTGTGGTCTATACAGACAATCATGCCTTGAGTTTCTTAAATGGGCAAGAAAAGTTGAACCAAAGACACATAAAATGGGTGGAGGCATTACAAGCTTATACCTTTGTGATTAAGCACAAGAAGGGGGTAGAAACAAGGTTGCAGATTCTCTTAGCAGGAGAGTACTCACAATCCAAGAGATACAACTAAAAAGTGTAGGAATGGATGATTTGAAGGATCTCTACAAGGAAGACAAAGACTTCAAGGGAGCTTATGAGGCTTGTGTAAAGTTTTAGCAGGGGTTCAAGGTGGATTTTAGTGAGTATGTATTGCAGGAAGGCCTATTGTTCAAAGGTCACCTTATGTGTATACCTCAGGGATCAATGAGGGAAAACATTGTGAAGGAGAAACACCAAGGGAGATTGGGAGGCCACTTTGGAGTGGATAAAACATTGGAGCAAGTGCATAGGCATTACTATTGGCCTAATATGTAGACAGATGTGAGAATATTTGTAGAAAAATCTCAAATTTGTCAAAGATCCAAGGGACAAAGCAATAATAGTGGATTTTACCAACCACTATCTATACCCCAAAGGCCTTGGGAGTGCCTTAGTATGGACTTTTTTGGGGGGTTACCAAAGACACCTAGGGGTCATGATAGTGTATTTGTGGTGGTAGACCATTTCAGAAATATGGCACACTTCATTCCATGCAAGCAAACAAATGATGCTTCTCAGATTGTAGGACTCTTCTTTAGGGATATTGTTAGAATTTGTGGTTTTCCCTTGAATATTGTCAATGATAGGGATACAAAGTTTGTGGGTCACTTCTGGAGAACCCTTTGGAAGATGCTTGGAACAAATTTGTCTTTCTCCTCAACCTAGCATCTACAATCAGATGGGCAAACAAAAGTAGTGAACAAGTCACTTGGGAATTTGCTGAGATGTTTGACCAAGCAACATGGACAGTCATGGGATCATATCATTGGGCAGGAAAAATTTGCATACAATGACTCCATGAATAGGAGTACAGGTAAGAGCCCCTTTGAGATAGTTTATGGGGTCAATCCTAGAGGAATTTTGGAGCTAAGAGATCTCAGTTTTCAAGGCAAGAGGAGTGCACAAGGGGAGTCATTTGTAGAACAAATGAAAGAGTTGCATGAGAAAGTCAATAAGACCTTACAAAAACAAGTGGAGAAGTACAAAATCAGAGTTGATAAGACTAGGAGAGATTTAGAATTCAAATTTGGGGATCTAGTACTTGCCTACCTTAGGAAGGAGAGGCTACCCAAAGGCCAACCTACTAAACTACTAATGAAAAAGATAGGGCCTTTGAAGATTTTGCACAAGTATGGAAAAAATGCCTATGAGGCAGAGTTACCTCCTGATTTGGGAATCTCACCCATATTTAATGTTTTTTATTTATATCCCTATAGGGTATCAACCTCATATATAGGTCAGTCAATACTTGTAGATCTAGAGGATGATGAGTGGGTGAAAGACTTTCATACCCAAAAGATATTGCAATTGGAAAGTGTACCAGATTCTAAAGTAATAAAGAAGACTAGAAAGGGAAACTACAAGGAGTATCTCATCAAGTGGTAGGGACTTCCTGAAGCTGGGACCACTTGGATGACAAAGCTAGACATTTTGAAACATGGGGTCACCATTGAAGACCTCCTAACTCAAGGGACTTGAGTTATTTTTTCCAGGGGAGTACGGTGCAGGGAACCTCTCTATTTCCTATTTTTATGGTGTTTAAGATGTTTTAGGAGTTGAGTGTGTGTGTTAGAATAAGTTCCAAAAGGTTGGAAGCATGTTAGTCTAACTTCATGATTGTAAGAGCCTTAGTGCTCATTAGGTCATTTTGGCCTCAATATGTGAAAAGTTGTCATTTTAGGAGAATAGGGGTTGGAGGTATGTTTTAGGACCCTACTTATGCTATTTAGGGTCTTAGGAGTCAATATCAACCATTGAGTTGACATAGGAAGTCAAAATTCTTTCTAATGAAAAAAGTTGCTCGAGCAACTTTTGCAAGATTTGACAAAATATGGTTAGAACTTAATGTAACCACCCAAGCTCGGTATATGAGCTTGGCATCGATGTTTGGAAAAGTTTAATAAAATTTTGGATTGAGACTTTTACTTTTGACACCTTTGTACAGATGACTGCACCCTCATTTGCATAATCTGGATTGTATTGTCATGCCCTAAAATTCGTGCCAAAAATGCAACAACTTTTTTTTTTTAAGGTGAAATTAAATAGTAATATTATTGTCAAGAGGGTCTAAGGGAATCATGACTATTTTTTAACCTCCCGTAACCCTAGATGTCTTCTAAAGTTTTCAGTTGCACAAGGTGACGTCTAAACATAAGTTTGACTAGGATTAATATCAGGATAATACTCAAGGATTAAACAAGGTGAGGTTATAAGGTTTCGCATGTCATCCACTAATTTTATCAATAGAGTTTGATGATGTGGCGAAAGAGAAAGAGGCTCCTTATCTCCGCCTCCAGGGTCATTCAAAAAATCTGGTTTGCTTAAGCTTAAGGATTCTGTGTTAAATTAACCCACTAGGTCAAGGAACTTCCATAATATTATTTTTATAATAGTCAGTATACTGGCCACATATATTGACCACATAAAAATAACATTAAGAGTCCCTATATTTTTATTTAAAAACTTTAACTAAGTTCACCCCCTTAAAATATTAACCAATTAAATCATCCTATTTAATATTACAATTTTAATTTAATCATATTATTAATGACAGGTCAGAAATAATATTTTGAAGATATTTTACTAACTTAAATGTTTAAGATTAGGTGAATGGTTTAAGGAATTAAAATCGTCGTTTGTTGTTGAAAGTTTAATTCGTTCAAAGGTCATAATAATTTAAATTACTAAATCTTTCTAGAAGTTAATTAGATAATTGTAACGCAATCCGCCCCATAAATTTGCTATACATTGATCTATCAATATTAGAGAGAAAATAATTTAATATCTTAAATCTCCCTATTATTGACTTAATATTCATCATTTATTTTACTTACCAAATTCACCTCTTCAACCACCAAAAGAAATAACCTATTTAAATAAAAGCTTAACTAAAATACCTAATAACACACTAAAATAAGGGAATGAATCTTCCCATAAAAGGAGACAAAAGAAAAAAGAAAAAGAATTGTAATAACTTAGAGGGAGGAAAAAGTTTCCCCCTCTTTTCCATCTCAAAATTGAAATCCCTAACCCTAATTTCAAAATTAGGGTTAGGGCCAAAAGTGAAGAAGAGAAGATAAACAAATCCTTTCTTTATCTCTATTCCTCTAACCCTAATTTTCTTTATCACTTTCCCTTTTTTTTTTTGTTGCAG
>MU227744.1:110607-139839 GCA_018584345.1 Thuja plicata
CTCGGTAGTTACGGTGAAGCTCGGTGACTACCGTCTACTCGGTACATGTTGCTCTTCTCGGTAAACACTGCTGAACTGTTCATATGCTCGGTGACCACTGTTCTGCTCGGTTTGAACTGTTTAACCGTTGAGCTTTACAAGGTGATTACTGAATGCTCGGTATAAGCTGTGGACTAAGTGATGAGCTCAGTAAGCATTCAGAATCGAATAAGTGTTTTCACTGATGACAAATATAACATAATTCCAACAATATCCTAATAGATTACCAAAAGGTTGACTCATGATAGTAGCATCAGTCTTACCTAAAGCCTATTGACAGTCTAAGTAGGAGGCTGATTCAAGGATGGTAGTAAGATTTGCATAAAGCCTATTGACAGTCATGAGACTGATTCAAGGATGGTAGCGTAGATGCTAGATACTAAGTGACAACCTATGTATTGAAAATCCTCTAACAAGGTCACACTTAACAGTGTGTTTGTAACCTTTAACAGGGTTGGTTCCTAATAGGGCTCACTTCAGAAGAGTGAAAATTTGGGGTACTGGTCCCACTGGTTTTTCCCTTAACAGGGTTTCCACATTAAAATCATTGTGTTATATGTGTATGGTTTATTACTTTAATGTTTTACATTCTACATATGCATTTATGGATTGATTGGTATACTCTTCATATTTATTGAGTATCGATAAATACAGTTTACTGCTTATTAGTTATCAAGGAGAATAAGGACAGACAAGATAAACCGATAGACAGTTATTTGTTTCAAGTATTTCAAAGGCATACATCTTGTTGGGACTTAATAATTTGAGAAGTATTGATTGGTGGATTAAAGTTTAAATTGGATAAATTTCTAAGGCCACTGATTCACCCCCCCCCTCTCAATTATTACTAACAGGTGGTAATTTAACTAAAGCATTCTTGAGAAAATATCTACATATTAATTTATCTAAAGACTATTAAAATCCAAACTAATAACCAAAATATGGTTTGTGGATGGTTACATCGGTTGAAACTTCCCGAGAAACCAGTCCTACCACATATTTATATAAGGAGAGTTGGAAGGTAAAAGAGAGGAGGAGGATGGAGAAATTATATACGGAGAACTTTATGTATATCTGAAAACTATTAGAAAGATTAAGGGAAACATTTGGAGAATACCTAATTGATTGAAAGGCTAGAGGAGAATAGGCTTGGTTGGAATAGATTTGGATTTCCTCAAAGGTTTCTCTGTAGGCCTCTAGGTAGGCTCTACCTAGAAAGAGAATCCTATTCATGTTATTGCTATGTTTTGATGTGATTATTTACTGTATTCTATAGTTGTGTGAATAGTGGAATTCTTTTATGACTATTTGGATATTATGTTGTCTGGTATGAATTAAATAATGAAGGTATACCTTATGATGAATAATTTTTATGAGCTATTATTTATTTTTCCTTCTCTATGGATTGTCACCTTAGAATGTAATTTCTTTTAGATAGAACCTCTTTCTGTTGATGTTATGCAGACTTCCATCTTGATTAGAATGATGTCTTTTGGTGGTCATTTTTCTGCACCTTGCACCTATGGGCAGGAACAAAATAGATTTACCTAAAGGTAGATGGATTAGAGGGATTTTTTGGAAGGAGAACTAAGGGATCTCAACTGGGTATCTCTCTAATTCTTCCTTCCATTTCTCCATCTTATCTAGTTTTACCCAGAAGGTCCAATCTAGAGGTTGTTGTATGGAGTGCACATAGTCCTGACCACCTACACAGAATTGGGCACCACCTATGTATGATGCATGACCACCTATGTATAAATCACCACCCATGTAGGTTGTACCACCTACATAGGTTATGTCACCACCTGCGCAGCTTAAGGTTCCACATGCGCAGGATTCTTCCAGTTTGATTTTTAGGGTTTTTAGAAGGGCTTAGGGTGTGGTGTTGACTCGGGGTTGACCCTAGGGGGTGTGTGAACTTTTAGGACACTTATTTTTCAAATTTTTTTATGTTTATGATCTTTTGGAACCCTCTTAAGAGTTTGGGTAGTTTTGGGAACCCAAATTAGGGTTAGGGTGGTCTCAGTCTGATTCCAGCCTTAAGGCAGAACATAAAATATAACATTTAAGTATTAGCTACATAAATTTAATTCCCTATACTTTAAGTTACATTTTATGTAATACCTTCCAAGAGGTTTGAGAGTGGTTTCAGCCTCATAGGAGTTCAAATAAAGATTCCAGATTTTGAAGGTTTTAGGAAATTTCAGACTTAGCCAAATTTTAGGAATGAACATGTTTTCTACAATATGATCTTGTTATGATGTTTTGTGGGTTGATTTGGTACCCAAAAGGCATTGGTTATATGGTTTTGTATTATACTTGATGTTGGTGCATTTTGATGTCTTCTCATGTTTTATTTACAATCTTGAATGCCAGATTAGGGTTTAGGACTGTCTTGTGGACTAGGGTCAATCAGTGATCCCCTAAACCCAATCCTAGGTTACTATGATGTTATAATTTATGTTTTTTTATGAGTTTCATGATGTTATTATGTTGTTGAGAATCCCTTGTCATGCATTTGATGAAATGTGGATGCGTTTTAGCTATCTATGTACTCGATTGTGATTTAGGGTTGTCCAAAGGATTTAGGACAACTAGTGCTTTCCTAAACTCAATTGTTTTATGTTGTAAACACTTGTGTACTTATGGTACTTATCTTTATGTGCATTTATGATTTCTGTTAGAGGTAGGGAACCTAAGAACACTAGGTGAGCAGCTCACAGTGTGGGGTCGGGGCCCTAAGTGGCTAGTAGTAGGGTAACCCACTATGGATTTGTTTAATCCAGTGATAACAATAATAATTTATAGGAAGGGAATTACACATTAACTAAGATAAGCCTCTCCCATGCTGGTAGTGCTTGTAAAGGCTATGGATGGGAGTGGGAGAAGGTGCTATTGTGATATCACAATTGGACACTCTCATCCCTATGAAAGATGTTCAGTTCCGCATGTGCCTACTTGGGGGCCGGGGCCCAGAGTCGTTGACCAGGGAAACCCAAGGGGTGAGGGCTATGCGATGAAACTCACCTAGCATGTCTTAGAGTTCTTACCAAAGTGTTTTATTTCTTTTTTGGTCCTTGTGATCTTCTTGAGTTTTTAATTTTGTTATGTTTTGGGAAGGGATATCATCACCTTAGGGGTATCCTAGTTGTTACCTTCTTTCGTGGACCTTGGTCTTTGTTTCCTAGCACGGGGGACTGGAATATTTTTGGATCTACATGGTTGGGTGGTTAATATTTATCATATCGAGGTGTTGTTCATGGTCAGATGAATGTTCTTGGCTCCTGTTCCTTCTGGATTATTAGTTTTGAATACTTCTTATTGTATATGTAAAGATGTGCTTATGCATGTGCATTCTTGTAAAAGAAATCTCTTGTAAATCATTGGATCTGATGATATGATCTATATCAATGTAATTCAAAGCAATGTATAATGGAATGGGTAGATCTAGGAAAAAGGAAAGCAAAAATATTATATGTTAACAATATGAAAAGATAATTGTTTAGGGTATTTATTCACGTATCTTTTATTACCTTTGGTATCCAAGAAATGATCTTAGACTTAGTATGAAATAATGTATTTATGAATGAATGTGCTTTCTCTTGATATATGGTTGTGGAAAACTATTATGAGTTAATGAATCTATGAATAAATAGATATAGAATTTAATATTGGATTATGGTTACTATGTTTCACAAATACATATGAAATAATAAAGTATATAGGGAATTGCATATCCATCGAATGTTTATCTTTCACCTGAATGCTTAATGAATAGTGTAAATAATGACACAAGTTTAGTAAAGGATAACTCACATGGATGCATGTTAAAATATTAGGATTGATGGTAAGATTATACATGTAACTTAATGTTAAGAGTAAAGGGATGAATTGCAAACTTATATTAATCAATCAATGCCTTAATGGGTAAATGAATAGATTAGATTATGTTTCTTTAATAGTGTTCTTAGGGAACCTATGAGGACTTATATTAGCTGTAATATTTCATTAAAATATATATATTCACATCTCTAGTAGATAGTTGTCTTTTCTTCTTAGGTTCCCTGGCAGGGTGTGACATCTTGGTATCAGAACCCTAGGTTTCCACATTGGGAACTCTGGGACTCATAGCTCACTTATGCATAACATTTAATATTTTATCTTTGTCTCCTTTGTTCTCATCTATATGCTAGCAAAATTTGAATCTAAGGAAATGAAGGCTTTGTTTCTTGTATTTATGATACATTGTCTTGTAAAGGTACACCAATTCCTCTACGATTGAGTTATATTATAACTTATGATTTGCATTCTAAGATTAATGATGTGTTAAAAGGATGATTTCTATAAATAGAATGTTAAGGAAATCCTTAGACTTATGTGCGTCATCGTCTTGTTGATAAATGACATTGTTAGATCTCTAGGAAAACCAAAAGTAAAAAGGATACTCGATATTTTAATCTCTGTGGTAGGTAATATTATCCCCTGACCCTACCTATAATAATTTTTTTTGGAAATGTTGTGCATTCTATCTTCTTATAAAGGCCAAATTGACTTCCTTCTTAGAAATTAATTTCCTTTGCACCTTTAATGTGAAGAAAGAAATGATTGTGGTAGTACTTGATTTTATTCTTATAGGACTAGAATTGTATTAATTAAAGTTCATGGCTAAAAATTTGTACCTAGGAAAGATGTAAAAAAAATTTGTGTCATGTCTTGGTTTAAAATTGAAAATGAGTTTTTCTCTTATTCTTGGCAAAAGATGAAAGAAAGTAGTAGCATAGATCATTGTGTGAAAGGAGAAACTAGGACACAGGAGTGAATAAGGTTGTAATAGATAGTTTTCTATATAATAACAGTTTGAATGATCTCTCTCTTTCCCCTCTCTTGTGAATTCTTGAAGTAGGAACTTGAAATGTAAGGAACCAATAATTTATTTCCATATGCATTTCTCTTTGTCTCTCTCTTCCCTCTTAAGAAATAAGTTTTGAAGGACTAACATTGTTTAGACAAGGCAAGAATATATCAAGAAAATTTGTAAATGATTAATTAGGAAACCCTTGGGTGAAAGAATTACATCCCCAAGATCTTATCATAGGCTATAATTCACATTTTATTTTTGGAAGAAGAAATTTTATTCCTATGTTTGGTAGGGATTTATATCCTTTCGGCATGCCATATTAATTTTCTTAGAAAATGAGTTAAGCTAACACAATAAAGAAAGTCTAGAAAAGAGTATGTATGAAAATGAATTATCTATACTAATGACGGAAGTTGTTTTTTATTAATTATATAGATTCCTAGTGACTGGTTAGGATCCTAGAGGAGTATTATGGAAACAAATTCAAGTTTTATATACATTGTGATCAACACCTTAGTAGTAATTAACAACACTACGTGATTGCTTGACGATGAATAAGAAGTTACTGTGGAAAATAAGTGCTATAAGAATATTTTTATGTATGTTACACAATTTCTACTTGGCTATGAGATTATCTCAAAATTTTAAAGGGTATAAGGGCAATGTTACAAATAGGTAAAGGGTAGAAATTAAATTTATGTACATTAGTTAATGTTACCAATTTAAATGTTGTGGTTACGAAGATAGTAGTAGGAATCATGTGCTTTTTCCTCTCTCAATGGATCTATAATCATTATGAAATAGGGAACTTGAAAGAACTCTTTTACATTATTGTTTGACATTAATTAAATGGTATATGGAACTTCCTGACATGAAAATTTGGGAAATTGATTAGATCTCCTCTAGGGGTGTGAATGCATTTTGGAAATCAAACCCTACAATTATTTTGAAAGATGACTTAGAAAATATGTATTGTAAATGTGTATGTGTCCTAAGTATTGAAAGTATATTTATATCTTGATGAAAAAGAATATTGTTTACTTGCTAAAAGAGGTTGTTTTATGTCTTCTAAAAGATTTCTTATAAAATTGTGCTTTATCACAAAAGATAAGTGTAAGGATTGTTTTAGTTTCATGATTACAAAGCTAAGTAAAAAAAAAATTGTTTGATCCCGATCATCTATCTGCAATGTCTTCTTTAATATGTACATCAATGCACATGTATTTCTTCTTGGTGATGTAGGCTTGCAGGAACTGGGCATCGACTTCACCTGGCTTCACAGGTCTGAGTGTTCCCCAAAATCCTTGATCATTGTTGTTGTTACGGAGACGGTACCAAGTCCCACAAGACTAAGCCTAGCCCTGATCCTTACTCCTGGGTTGGGTCTTTTTGGATTTGTCCTTTGATTATGCGTTGATGTCCGATTTTGGTTTCTTGGATTTTATTCATTGTGGATATTCATTATAGTCCCTAGGACTAGGTGAGTATTGTTTTGTGGTTGGACTATTAGTTAGTAATAATTTGATGGTATTATGGAATTAAATGCATGGTAATAAGCTTGTCAAGTGTATTCATTAATGTATGTTTATAATAATATTTGCATGGATATATATACATATGGGCATATGGGTGCACACATATGAATATGTCTATATATATGATTATATAAATATGCTTATATAAATGTTTTAATATATTTGTGTGTGTGTTTATGTATTTATTTATTTATTTATGTTCTTTTTTATTTTTAACTATTATGTGAAATTATAATTAGATCTATAATTATTCCTTTAAAAGAGGAAAGTAACTAATCTTTAGCTAAGGTGAAAGAAAGAATAAAATAAAAGAATTTACCTAAAGCATGAGATTAAAACATAAAGTAACAAAGGTAGTAATTTAACTAAATCATTCTCGGGAAACTATCTACATATTAATTTATCTAAAGACTATTAAAATCCAAACTAATAAGCAAAAGATAGTTTGTGGATGGTTGCATCGGTTGAAACTTCCCAAGAAACCAATCCTACCAAATATTTATGTAAGGAGAGTTGGAAGGTAAAAGAGAGGAGGAGGACGAAGAAATTATATATGGAGAACTTTATATATATCTGTAAACTATTAGAAAGACTAAGGGAAACATTTGGAGAATATCTGGTTGATTAAAAGGCTGGAGGAGAATAGGCTTGGTTGGAATAGATTTGGATTGCCTCAAAGGTTTCTCCGTAGGAATCCAGGTAGGATCTACCCAGAAAGAGAATCTTGTTCATGTGATTGCTATGTTTTGATGTGATTATTTACTTTCTTCTATAGTTGTGTGAACAATGGAATTCTTTTATGACTATTTGGATATTATGTTGTCTGGTATGAATTAAATAATGAAGGTATACCTTATGATGAATAATGTTTATGAATTGTTATTTATTTTTCCTTCTCTATGGATTGTCACCTTAGAATGTAATTTCTTTTAGATAGAACCTCTTTTTATTGATGTTATGTAGACTTCCATCTTGATTAGAATGATGTCTTTTGGTGGTCACTTTTCTGCACCTTGCACCTATGGGTAGGAACTAAACATATTTACTTGAAGGTAGATGGATATGAGGGATGTTTTGGAAGGATAACTAAGGGATATCAATTGGGTATCTCTTGTATTCTTCCTTCCAAGACTCCATCTTATCTAGTTTTACTCGGAAGGTCCAATCTGGAGGTTGCTGTCCGGAGTGCACACAGTCTTGACCACCTACACAGAACTTGGCACCACCTACGTAGGATGCATGACCACTTGCATAGAAAGAACCACTTGCACAAATTAGGTCACCACCTACATAGATTTGGTCACCACCTATGCAGCTTAGGGTTCCACCTATGCAGGACTCTTCTAGTTTGATTTTTAGGGTTTTCAAAAGGGCTTAGGGTGTGATGTTGACCCGGGGTTGACCCTAGGGGGTGTGTAAACTTGTAGGACACTTATTTTTCATATGGTTTTATGTTTAGGATATTTTGGAACCCTCTCAAGAGTTTGGAAAATTTTGGGAACCCAGATTAGGGTTAGGGTGGTCTCAATTTGATTTCAGCCTTAGGGCGGAACATAAAATGTAACATTTAAGTATGAGCTACATACTTTTAATTAATTATAATTTAAGTTACATTATATGTAATACCTTCCAAGATG
The DNA here is from genome assembly GCA_018584345.1 of Thuja plicata. Taxonomy (NCBI): domain Eukaryota; kingdom Viridiplantae; phylum Streptophyta; class Pinopsida; order Cupressales; family Cupressaceae; genus Thuja; species Thuja plicata. Next base: position 118,677 of record MU227744.1, read on the forward strand.
TTTGAGAGTGGTTTCAGCCTCATAGGAGTTCAAATAAAGATTCTAGAATTTGAAGGTTTTAGGAAATTTTAGACTTCGCCAAATTTTAGGAATCAACATGTTTTCTGCAATATGATCTTGTTATGATGTTTTGTGGGTTGAGTTGGTACCCAAAAGGCATTGGTTATATGGTTTTGTATTATACTTGATGTTGGTGCATTTTTATGTCTTCTCATGTGTTATTTACCATCTTGAATGCCAGATTAGGGTTTAGGACTGTCTTGTGGACTAGGGTCAATTAGTGATCCCGTAAACCCAATCCTAGGTTACTATGACGTTATAATATATGTTTTTTTATGAGTTTCATGATTTTATTATATTGTTGAGAATCCCTTGTGATGCATTTGATGCAATGTGGATGTGTTTTATCTATCTATGTATTCGATTGCAGTTTAGGGTTGTCCAAAGGATTCAGGATAACTAGTGCTTTCCTTAACTCAATTGTTTGATGTTGTAAACACTTGTGTACCTATTGTACTTATCTTTATGTTCATTTATGATGTCTATTTTAGGTAGGGAACCTAAGAAAACTAGGTGAGTGGCTCACAGTGCAGGGTCGGGGCCCTAAGTGGCTAGTACCAGGGTAACCCACTGTGGAGTTGTTTAATCTAGTGATAACAATAATAATTTATAGGAAGGGAATTGCACATTAACTAAGATAAGCCTCTCCCATGCTAGTAGTTATAGTAAAGGCTACAAATGGGAGTGGGAGAAGGTGCTATTGCGATATCACAATCGGACACTCTCGTCCCTATGAGAGATGTTCAATTCCGCATGTGCCTACTTGGGGGCCGGGGCCCAGAGTCACTGACCAGGGAAACCCAAGGGGTGAGGGCTATACGATGAAAATCACCTAGCGTGTCTTAGAGTTCCTACCAAAGTGCTTTATGTCCTTTTTGGTCCTTGTGATCTTCTTGTGTTTTTAATTGTGTTATGTTTTGGGAAGGGCTGTCATCACCTTAGGGGTATCCTAGTTGTTACCTTCTTGCGTAGACCTTGGTCTTTGTCTCCTAGCATGGGGGACTGGAATCTTTTTGGATCCATGTGGTTGGGTGGTTAATCTTTATTATATCGAGGTGTTTTTCATGGTCAGGTGAATGTTCTTGGCTCCTGTTCCTTCTGGATTATTAGTTTTGAAGACTTCTTATTGTATATGTAAAGATGTGCTTATGCATGTGCATTCGTGTAAAATAAATCTCTTGTAAATCATTGGATCTGATGATATGATGTATATCAATGTAATTCAAAGCAATGTATAATGGAACGGGTAGATCTATGAAAGGGAAAATATAATATGTTATCAATTTAAAAACATAATTTTTTAGGGTATTTATTCACGTATCTTTTATTACCTTTGGTATCCAAGAAATGATCTTATACTTAGTATGAAATAATGTATTTATGAATGAATGTTCTATCTCTTGATGTATGGTTGTGGAAAAATATTATGAGTTAAGTAATCTATGAATAAATAGTGAAAGAATTTAATATTGGATTATGGTTACTATGTTTCACAAATACCTATGAAATAATAAAGTATATAGGGAATTGCATATCCATCGAATGTTTATCTTTCACCTGAATGCTTAATGAATAGTGTAAATAATGACACAAGTTTAGTAAAGGATAACTCACATGGATGCATGTTAAAATATTAGGATTGATGTTAAGATTATACATGTAACTTAATGTTAAGAGTAAAGGGATGAATTACAAACTTATATTAATCAATCAATGCCTTAATGGGTAAATGAATAGATTAGATTATGTTTCTTTAATAATGTTGTTAGGGAACCTTTGAGGACTTAGATTAGTTGTAATATTACATTAATATATATATATATATATATTCACATCTCTAGTAGATAGTTGGCTTGTCCTCCTGGGTTCCCTGGTGGGGTGTGACACTTTGTTCTTTTACTCTGACCGTCGGGTGCACTCTGTTGGTGTATGTAGTCAGTGAATACTTGACTTATATACATTAATGATAGCATAGCCTTTGATTCATGGTTTCTTTGAAGTCTTTTGCAGTATTCCCATGACCATACAGATTATATCAAGTTGACATCAATGACAATACAATACATTAACTGATTTAATACCTTGCATGAACATCAACTTAACATCTTCAAACATTCATTCAGTTACATGTTATCAATCTCTGCCTTTGGCATTGATGGCAACATACTACATTTTCATACTTATACTATTGCTAATATAGTACGAAATATATAGTTTCATCAAGCTTTCCTAATGTAACTATTACAAATGTTTGTCTATTGATAAGCTCAAATAGCTTTGATTTGATTCTTGTAGCTTTCCATTTGTCTCCAATCCCTTCACTGGATAGATGTAGAATCTTTTCTTACTCTGGTGTGATGTGTTCTCCTTCTATGTTAAACTCTCTCCCTCTGACTATTCTCCTTTCTTTTGATGTTTTCTCTCCCTTTCTATTTTCTCTCCCTTTCTGGTTTCTTCTCTTTGATGGATATGATCTCTTCCTGGAATGATAATGGATAAAATCTCTCCCTTTATTAGTATGATAATGAGATATTTCTCTCCCTTTGACATTAAGGCCAAACATCTTATCTTTTCAAACAAGCTTTTGACAGTTATGTCAAGTGGATCCTTTTCTATCCATAATATATTCCTTGAATTTCCCAATCCATCGATAATAACTCTGTTGCTTGGAGTAGATAAATACCTTTTTGTGTATAGATTTATCTTTGAAGTCCATCTCTATGCTTGCATCAACATGAATGATATTCTAATAATATGTAGGCTGATGCAGCCTTCTAGTCAGCTTACTAACCTATAGACAAGGGTTTGAGCCCTAGTCTCTTTCTCAAGTACTCAAATGCATCCTTGGGCAGTGGCTTGGTGAATATATCAGCCAATTTTTCCTTTGATTGCACATAATCAAGTATCACCTCCTTTTCCTGAACTTGTTCTCTTAAATAATGATACTTGATGGCAATATGCTTTATTTTAGCATGCATGACTGGGTTTCTGGAAATTTTTATTGCACTGGTATTATCACAGTAGATAATTACTGGTTCTAAAATTTTCATATGCATACCTTCCAGTAACTGTTTGATCCATGCAATATTTGAGCAGTTTGCAACAGCAACAATATACTCTGGCTTTGTAGTAGATTGTGAGATGCATCCTTGTTTCTTGCTGATCCATGTGACAAGTCTGTCACCCATGAAGAATGCTCCTCTAGTTGTGCTCTTCCATTCATCAAGATTTCCAGCCCAATCAACATCGGTAAAGACCTTAAGTTCAAATTTTCCTTCTCTTCTATACCATAAGCCATATTACTCGATATTCTTCATATATCCTAGAATTATTTTTACAACAGTCATATGTGATTCTTTGGGATTAGCAACAAATCTAGCAACTATTCCTACTGCGTGTGCAATATCTAGTCTAGTATGTACAACATATATGAGTTTTCCAATAATAGATCTTTACAAAGTCTGATTTACCTCTGATGACTTGTCCTCCTTTGTCACCTTACATCCAATTGCCATCGGTGTTCCAACTGGTTTGGACTCTTCCATCTTGAATATTTTTAGTACTTCTTTGATGTATTTGGATTTTGTAATGAAAATACCTTCATCTTGTTGCATGATTTGTAGACCAAGAAAGAACTTGATCTCTCCAAACATAGACATATCAAACTCTTCACTCATCTCATTTGCAAATGATTTTCATAACATATCATTGCCTCCAAATATGATGTCATCAACAAATATCTCAGCAATCAAAATGTTAGCATCAGTATCTTCCTTTAAATAAATATTATTGTTTTCACTAGTCCTTACAAATCCAATACTTATAAGATAGGAATGAAGTCTTTCATACCAGGCTTGGGGTGCTTGTTTCAATCCAGACAGGGCTTTGTGAAGTCTACATACCATGTCTCTCTTGTCTGGATCAACAAACCTTCTAGTTATCAAATGTATACCTCTTCTTCAAGTATTCCATTCAGGAATGCACACTTTACATCCATTTGATATACCTTGAATCTTGTATATGTAGCATAAGAAAGTAATATTCTTACTCCTAGCCTAGAAATGGGTGCAAAGGTCTCTCCATAGTCAATTCCTTCTTCTTGTGCATACCCCTTGCATACTAGTCTTGCTTTATTTCTTGTGACTTCTCCATTCTTATTCAGCTTATTCCTGAATATCCATTTTGTATTGATGACATTCTTGTCATCTGGTCTTGATACAAGTGTCCATGTCTTTTTTTCTCTATCTATTCAGCCTCTTCATTCATAGCACTTATCTATTCATCATTATCTAGTGCAACATTGACAGATTTGGGCTCATAATCACAAATAAGTCATCTTGTATTTAGAGACTTACTTCTATTTCTCATACCAGCCTTTTTATCTCCTATGATCTAGTCTTGTGGATGGTTCCTTCTGACATATCTTGCAAGTATAAGTTCAACTCTTTGTCTATTATCTTGATCATCATTTTGTTCTTCAATTTGTTCTCCATCAATGTGTGCATCATCTTGAGCAATATTTTGATCATCAGTATTTGTATCCTGATGCTCGGGTGCAATGATCTATTTCTCAGGAGCTCTACATCATTGGTTGGGTAGAGTGCCAGGTTCCTCATTGTAAGTGAATCTATTGTAGTCCTCTAGTTCTTTAGTCCTTTCCTTTTCATTCTTCTCTGCAATTTCATCTATCTTTACATTTGTACTTTCAACAATTTTGTTAGAGGCTTTGTTTAGACATTTATAAGCCTTGCTCTTGGTAGAATACCCTAGAAAGATTCCTTCATCACCCTTGGAGTCAAGTTTTCCATTTCTATCATCTTTTAAGATATAACATTGACTGCAAAAAACTTTGAAATAACTTACATTGGGTGTGTATCCATACCATATCACATAAGGTGTCTTTCTTCAATTGTACTCTGTTCAATGTGTAAACAACAGTACTGACAGCTTCCCTCCAGAAGATTTGGGTGATGCCTTTCTCTATCATTAGTGTCCTTGCACAATCAACTATGGATCTGTTCCTTCTTTTAGCAATTCCATTTTGTTGTGGTGTTCTCGGTGTAGAGACCTGTCTTTTGATTCCATGCTCATTACAAAATTTAATGAATTCATCTAAAATAAATTCCCCTCCTCTATTTGATCTTAAGCACTTTAAATCCTTACCACTTCGCTTCTCAACCATTGCTTTGTACCATTTACACATCTTAAATGCTTCTGATTTATCTTTTAGAAACATGACTGTCATCATTCTAGAATAATCATCAACAAAGAGAATAAAATACCTATCTCCATAATATATTTTTTTCCTCATAGGTCCACATAAATCAGTATGGATTAATTCTAGAATTGCATCAGATGTATGGGTTTTTCTTTTAAAACTAGACTTTGTCATTTTACCTTTTTGACAATTCTTACACATGATGTTGTCAGGCTTGGTAATCGTCAATAAACCTCTGACATTTCTCTTTTTTCTAATCTTTATCATGTTGTCAAAATTCACATGACACAATATTTTGTGCCATAACCATATGTCTTCATTTGTAGCAATCAAACAAGTCGACTTAGTATCATTTAGATAGAATAAGTTACCTTTTGTCTTCTCACCAGTACCAATTAGATTTCCTAATTTATTCAAGATCGTTGCCTTCTTATTTTCAAATGCTACTTTGTGACCTAAATTATTCAACTGAGAAACACTCAATAGATTATAATTCAATCCATTTACCCAATAAGCATTTTCACATTTTATCTGGTTATTTAACATTATGGTTACTCTACCTTTAACTAGACAAGGTGTGTCATTACCCATTCTTACTGAACCACCTTTATAGTATTCAAAGGTCTCAAACTTTTTCTTATCACCGGTCATATGGTGAGTGCAGCCACTATCTATGATCCAAACATCATTTTTTCTAACTTTAGATATGAGAGTTGTTTCTACATACCTTTCTTCATCATCATCTGAATCATCCTTTACAACCACAAACACCATCTTGATGTCTTCTTCAGATTCGGTGTTAGTATCATCATATTTGCATTTTTCTAGGTAACTAGCCTTCTTTCCTTTGTCCTTATAGTCTCAGGTATCTCTTCTTTCTGATTGTTTGTAGTTTCTATAATCACCTCTATCATACTTCTTTTCAAATGATCTGTCATTACTTCTGTCATCTTTTCTTCTATTAGTACATATTGTAGCAAAGTGTCCAATCTCTTTGCAATTAAAACAAACAAGTGGTAATTTACCTTTGTATTTACCTTTGCCTCTTTGCATTCTTCTAGCCATAATTGCTTCAATTTCATCAAGATCATCTTCTTCACTTTCACTATCACTATATTTTCGCATAGTGTTTTTATGACTTGATTTACTTATTCTCATATAATTTTTAAATGCAGACTCTATGTTTGGTAAGAAACTACTATCAAAGTTATTCATCTCAAATGAAATCAGTCTTCCAATCAAACTGTCTAGAGTAACATTTCTATTTTCTACTGCTCTCATTTCTTGAATGGAAGATACTCTAATAGCATAAGTAGGTAGTAAGGTTCTTAGAATTTTACTTACCACTGTATCTTCTTCTGGTACACCTCCAACTCCTCGGATACTATTGAATACCTCTTTGATTCTTGTGTTGTACTGAGTGATGTTTTCACCTTCTTTCATTTTGAGATCATCAAATTTTCCTCTAAATCTTTCTCCCTTGGCTCTCAAAACATTTTTGTCACCACTATGCACAAGCTTCAATTTGTCCCACATCTGCTTTGCAGTTTTGCAGGTTTTGACATCTTCAAATTCAGCATCGAAGAGTGAGGAAGAAAGTTCTATCATCATATCATTGTTTTCATGCTTCTCTCTCATTTTTTCAACTATTGGTGCTCCTATGGGAAACACATATTCAGTATCTAAGTATTGAGTAACATAATTACCAATACCATATAAGTGGAGTATTATTCTTCTCTACCATTAAGAAAAATTATCTTTATTCAACTTGGGCACATCTCATCTATTCATCTTGTGATCTTTAGCTTAGGTCTTGAAACCTTCCTTTCTAAGCACACAAGCTCTGATACTAATTGTTAGAAATAACTGAGAGGGGGGGGGGGGGGGANAATCAGTGGCCTCAAAAATTAATCCTTAAATCAACCCTTCAAACTTATAACCACAAATTATGTCTCAAGTTATCTTATGTCCTACAAGATGAATGCCATGAAATACTTATATCAATTTACTACTTGTCAGATTGCTTTGTTAAACCTTCTTTTGTATTTTTTACCGATAAGTAGTCACCTATTTACCAAAATATAGTAAATATGCATAGTATACCGATCAATCTAGAAGTAACTATGTAAGATACAAAACAGTAAAGAAATGAGTCATACACACATAACACATGGATTTTTAACACAGAAACCCTGTTAAGGGAAAAACTATTGGGACCAATACCCCAAATTTTCACTCTTCTGAAATGAGCCCTATCTAGGGCCACACATTGCATCAAATTAAGTGTGGATACTTGGTCTGATTCTCCAGAGATAGCTGGAATCTTGCTATGCTCACATGGAGCATACGTCCCTAGAAAGAGCCACTAGTGGTACCCTAAATTTTGAGAATTTAGAAGTCCCAATCCATTATCAAGAAGAAAGTTTCTCCATACTAAAAAAATAAAAGGAAGGAAGCTTTATGACACAAATAAATAGAACTAACTAATCAAAGCCTTCAGAAAATGTTGGAATTTCAAATTTCTACAAAGATGATTCCTATAGAGGTTACAGATAATCAAATTTTAAAAATCTTAAAATGACCCAGTTCAGGAAATAAAACTTCCTATCTCCAGTAGAAATCTTAGCTTTTCACAATGTGTTTTGAATTTTTGACCAAAGTCAAATCTGAAAGTTAGATAGTTATTTTTTAGTTAGTTATTTGTTTTTTTAAAATAACTTGTAATAAGGGTTGTGTCTTTTCACCTTAAAGAGGTGTGAAAGCCACTCAAACACACATATATACATAATGCAAAATGTAAAGACAATACAATATAATATAATTTCACATATTTGGATAGTTTTGGATCAATAACTATAACACGGACTTGGATGTATTATTATTTTTAAATCAATAAAGATAAGTCCTTTTTCTTTCACATGTATAATAGTTTCATTATCATTTTACAATTAGTCCCTCAGATAAATCAATAGAACTTCTTCAAAGTGAGATTTTGATGTGCATACTTCCTGATCTGGTTCATAGTCTTTATTATCAATTGGTTTTTCTCATTTTGCATGGTTAAATTCTATTGATTGAGTCCTCAATCAATTGGTTTGTCATTTGAGAAGTACTATCCTTTTGAAATATCTTTGAGCTTGTTTCAAGGTTACATGTTCATTCCATAACACCTTTGAAGTGATAAGTTTTTTTTTAAAACTATCTCTTACGTTGAACATAAGATTGGAATGATCTTGACTCTATTGCCCATGATAGAATGAGGCACTAGTCTAATCATTATTTGGATTATAGTTATTCAGTTCATTATTTATAGTTTTTTGATATCTTATTTATCTGTTCATTTCAAATCACATACACGTTTACCAAACATTCTTTCAATTACTTAAAGTATTTTAGTTTATAGTTCATGATATATTGCCTTCAGTTAGATTTCTTTCAAGTGCCTTGCTGTACTTGAGAGAGAAGGTTGAATTTTTTCTTATATGCTATAAAAAGCCTTGTGAGTTGAAGGATAAGTCAAGGTATAGGCCTACCAGCCTTAGTTTTGTAGAGCCATAATTGTAGAAGCTCCAACCTTGCTTTGGTTGTGACCTGTTAGTTGGCCAAATCACTTGGGTTTCCCAACATTAGATTGGTAGTCCATAGGAAATCCAATCTGTTGATTTGAGCACCAAAAAACATCTCAAACTCTTTGATCATCTCATTAGAAAATGATTTACATAAAATATCATTACCTCCAAATATGACATCATCAACAAATATATCAGCAATCAAAATTTTTTCATCAGTATCTTCTTTTAAGTACATATTACTACTTTCACTTGTTCTTACAAATCCAATACTTATGAGATAGGATTTAAGTCTTTCATACCATGCTATAGGTGCTTGTTTCAATACAAGGCTTTGTATAGTTTACATACCATGTTTCTCTTGTCAGGATCAACAAACCCTTCTGGTTGTTCAATGTATACTTCTTCTAGTATTCCATTTAGAAATACATATTTGACATCCATTTGGTATACCTTGAATCCTTTGTATGCAACATAAGCAAGTAGAATTCTGACTCCTAGTCTAGAAATGGGTGCAAAGGTTTCTCCATATTCAATACCTTCTTCTTGTTCATACCCCTTGCATACTAACCTTTCTTTGTTCCTTGTAACTTCTCCATTCTCATTCAACTTGTTTCTGAATGTCTATTTGGTACCGATGACATTCTTGTCATCTGGTCTAGGTACTAATGTCCATGTTCTCTTCTTGTCAATATATTCTATCTCTTCATTCATTACACTGATCCATTCTTCATTTTCAAGTGTAGTATTAACATATTTTGGATCAAAATCATAAATTAAACATCTAGTGTTCAGTGACTTACTTCTTGTTCTCATTCCAGCCTTCCCGTCTCTTATGATCTGGTTCTGTGGATGATGTCTTCTTACATACTTGGAAAGTTTTAGTTCATCTCTTTGTTCATAATTATGATCAACATCTTGACCTTCATTCTAATCTCCATTGCTCAGTACATAATCTTGAGCAATTTATTGATTTTTGGTGTTTGCAGCCTGATGCTCGGGTGCATTGTTCTGTTTCTCAGGAGTGATACACTATTGCTCAGGCAGAGTGTCAGGTTGTTCACTATAGACAAACTTGTTGTAGTCTTCTGGTTCCTTTCTACTTTCCTTATCATTTTTCTCAGAAAATTCATCTATTTTGACATTTGCACTTTCAATTATTTTGTTAGAGGACTTGTTAAGACATTTATAAGCCTTGATTTTGGTAGAATACCCTAAAAATATTCCTTTTTCACCTTTGGAGTCAAGTTTTCCATTTCTATCATCCTTCAAAATATAACATTGAATTCCAAAAATTCTGAAGTAACTTACATTGGGTGTGTATCCATACCACAACTCATAGGGTGTCTTATTAGTATCTTTCTTTAATTGAACTTTGTTCAATGTGTAGACAACAGTACTGACAGCTTCTCTCTAGAATGTTTGAGTGATGACTTTCTCTATCATCAGTATTTTGGCACAATCAACAATGGATCTGTTCCTTTTTTCAGCAATCCCATTTTGCTATGGTGTTCTTGGTATAGAAACTTGTCTTTGAATTCCATGCTCATTACTAAAGTTAGTGAATTCATCATAAACAAATTTCCCTCCTCTATCTGATCTTAAGCATTTTAGTTCCTTACCACTTTTTTTTTCTACAATTATTTATACCATTTAAACATCTTGAATGCTTCTAATTTTTCTTTTAAGAACATAATTGTCATCATTCTAGAATAATCATCAACAAAGAGAATGAAGTATCTATCACCATAGTAACTCTTTGTTCTCATTGGTCCACATAGATGAGTATGGACTACTTCTAAAATGGCATTAGATGTGTAGGTTTTTCTCTTGAAACTAGACTTTGTCATTTTACCTTTTTGGCAACTCTTACACATGACATGGTCGTGCTTTGACATTCTTGGTAATCCTTTTACTTTCCTTTTATTTCTTATCCTAACCATGTTGTCAAAATTCACATGACATAACTTTTTATGCCACAACCATATGTCTTCGTTTCTAGTCATTAAACAAGTGGTTTTGATATCATCAAGATAGAATAGGTTACCTTTTGTTTGTTCACTAGTTTCGATCAACCTTCTTGATTCATTAAAGATATTTGCCTTTTGTTCTCAAATGCAACTCGGTGACCTATGTTATTCAGCTGTGAAACACTCAATAGATTATAGTTAAGTCCTTTTACCTATTATATATTTTCACATCTAATCAGATTATTCAAAATTATGGTTCCTTTACCTTCAGTTGGACAAGGTGAGTCATTACCCATTCTTACTAATCAACCATTATAGTATTCAAAAGTTTCAAACTTTTCCTTATCACAAGTCATGTGATGAGTATAGTCACTATCAATAATCCAGACATCATTCTTACTAACCTTAGATATGAGTACAATTTCAAAATACCTTTCCTCTTCATCTAAATCATCTTTCATAGCAACAAATACCACCTCAATATCTTCATTAGATTCAGCGTCAGTATTTTCATCTTTGTTCTCAGCCAGGTAACAAGATTTATTTCCTTTGTCCTTGTAGTCTCCATTGTCTCTTCTATTAGATTGTCAATTGCTTTGGTAATCTCTGTCATCACTTCTGTCAAACTTCTTTTCATATGATTTGTCACTATTTCTATCTTATTTTTTTTTGTTAGAACATCTAGTAGCAAAGTGTCCAATCTCTTTAAAATTAAAACATACAAGTGGTAATTTGCCTTTGTATCTACCTTTGCCTCTCTGCAATCTTCTAGCCATTAGTGCTTCAATCTCATAAAGTTATTGGTCATCACTATCACTTTCACTATCATTTCTCATAGTGTGTTTATGACTTTATTTACTTGTTTTCAAAGAATATTTGAATGCAGACTCAATAGATGGTAAGACAACATTGTCAAAGTTATTCATCTCAAATGAAATAAGTATACCAACCAAACTATCAAGAGTTACATTACTATTTGCTAATTATCTCATTTCTTGTATAGAAGATACTCTAATAGCATATACAGGCAGTAATGTTCTTAGGATTTTACTTACCATTGTTTCTTCTTCAAGTACACCTCCTACTCCTCGAATAACATTGACTACCTCTTTGATTCTGCAGCTATGTTAAGTAATGTTTTCTCCTTCTTTCATTATTAGGTCATCAAACCTTCTTCTTAGGATTTATGCCTTAGCTCTTAGCACATTTTCATCTCCTCCATATACTAGCTTCAATTTGTCCCACATTTTATTTGCAGAGGTTCATGTTTTGACATCTTCAAATTCACCATTGGAGAGTGAGGAATAAATTTCTATCATCATAGAATTGTGTTCATGATTTTATCTTAATTGATCAAGTGTGTGAGGTCCTACAGGAAAAACATATTTAGTATCCAAGTATTGAATAACATCATTTCCAATACCTGATAGGTGGAGTCTTATCCTTCTTTTCTATGATGCAAAGTTGTCTTTCTTCAACTTAGGCACATCCCTTTTTCTCATCTTGTGATCTTTATTTTAGGTCTTGAAACCTCCCTTGTAAGAACACAAGCTCTGATACCAATTGTTAGAATGCCTAAGAGGGGGGGTGAATCAGTGGCCTCAAAAATTAATCTAATAAACCAACCAAAACTTTATGTCTCAAATATAAACCTCTAGTTATCTTCATTCCTACAAGATGTATGCCTTTAAATAATCTTATCAAATAACTACTGCTCGAAGTTCACTGTTTATCCTTTTTCTTAAGCTTTATAGAATAGCAGTCTAGCCTTTATTGAAATACAATAAATAACTTAGTGCTTACCAATCATCCTATTTTATTAATGTGTAAAGAAAAACATCAAAGCAATGAACAATATACACATTTTACACAAGGATTTTTAACATGGAAACCTTGTTAAGGGAAAAACCTCTTGGGACGGGTAACCCAAAATTTTCACTCTTTTGAAGTGAGCTTGGTGAAGAGCCAACCTTGTTAAAGGTTACAAACACACTGTTAAGTGCGACCTTGTTAGAGGATTTAAATATAATAGTTTGTCACTTGATATGTGGAATTCACTATTCTATCTTCATGAGAAACCTTTTGATACTCCTTGGGATGTATCTCAATATAAAAAGGATTGTTAAGTCCTACTTGGTTAAGAGACTTTCTGATCCAATGGTTAAACTGAAATAGTAAATGATATATTCATAAATACAACTAAACTTTGTAGATGTTTAGATTTATTGTAAGCTCGTAATACCTTTCTGATCAATGTTTACCTTCAATACCTTCTCTCCACTTCTTTCTACTTGGTGATGTTGTTTCTTCTATGTTTCTTGGTGTCTACAAAAATATTATCTCTGTTCTTTAGCTTGATTGATTGGGACTGTATGAATACTTTATCTTCACAAATATTCTCTTTAGCATCTTCTTCTCTATTCACTCCTTATTCATAATGAATTATCTTGTCTCTCTTATAGACATGATTTCACTATTTATAGGTCTTTGTCTTTCCTGTTCTTGACATGATCCGCAAATCTTTCCTTTCTTTCTTTAAAACATACTTTAGTTTTATCCCATAGATTTCTCCTTGACAACAGGAATAAAACTATCTTTAAAGCTCTAGCTTATCTCTATCTTTTAATTTTTGATGAAAATAATGTAATCAACTAGTTAACTCCATCTTTAGCTACTTCCATATAAGTCTTTTGTCATTTCTAAACTTCAATTCTTATCAGTGTTTAACTCCTTGTTTTCTCGGTCTAGACTTTAGTTATCCTTGGGCATCACTATCCATTGGAGTTGTCTATCCATAAGGATTGTCTCTCCATCGGGAAACACTGTGACTTTTATTTCCACTCAGAGATCACTTAGGTTCTACTCGGTAATGCTTTCTTGGGTTTCTTTCTTGGGTATCATTGTGACTCTTCTCTCAGGGTTCTCTATCCATCGGTGTGCACTATCCATCAGTGTTTGTTGTCACTTGGTGTATACTGAACTTTTATGCATTACTGATAACATAACCTTTATCTCTTTGGTTCTTTGAAGTCTTTGACAATATGTATATAACCAATTAGATTATATCTAGTTGACATAAATGAAAATACAGTACATTAACTGATTTAATGTCTTGCATTAACTTTCCGCATCTTAGTGATCATCAACTTAACATCTTCAAGCATTCAACCAGTTATAGTTCATTAGTTAGAAGTTCCAAAAGACTTGTTAGAGTCTACAACCTTCAGTTAAGAATTTACCATGTTAAAGGATTTATAATAAAGACTTGTTAGGATCTACCATGTTAGGGGATTTAACCTACTACAACTATTAGGAAACAACAACAATGATGATTTGTAGAATGGCATTATTTTCCTATCAGATCCTCTTAGCTCCTTTGTTTTATGATGTTGTATTGATCTCTACTAATTTAATCTTTGATCACTGCACTTAAAAATATGATCACAACCCTAAATCACATGATTTATATCTCTTTATATAATGTGTTCATAAGTGGCTTAAGACCTAAAAACTTTCCATCAAAGTCGACACGAAATATTTACCAACTACCTTGAAATCAACATCAATCATACCTACTATGTCATCCCCAAATTTAATATGCATTTCCATAAATAATAGTTGACCTTAGATCCACCACCTTAATTGATTTATCATGAAATTTTTATTGGGACTCAATAGGTACACTATCTTCCACATCAAAAACATAAGTCACTTAAAACATTGAATTAGTTATTGCGGTTAGAACCATAGATTCTTCATACTATATGAATGTCTCTTTTTTATCACATTGTTTGATTTTCTCTGCAACTCGACCGCTACCAATTTAAATGACTAAAATTGTTCTTCCTATACACCTCCTATGCACCAATCTGTTGGAGATTTGATTATGAGTAGTTGATTGATTGTATGTTTGTCATTGATGACAACATATAATACACAGTAGTAATTCTGTATGTAGTTATCAGAATGATGATATGAAGACTTGTGTGAATAGATACATGTTGTTGACATGTTTATTATGTTATTTTCATACACACAGACCCATATATGATGTTTCAGTAAAGTTATGTAATCCTGTTATTCGTAGTTACAGTTCTGGAAGTGTAACGGTTTAGGGCCAACATATATTTCATGTTTCTTGAGCTGTGCCTATCTTCTATATATGCATGTGTATATTCATGTTTAGTTATGATCTGATGATATTAATCCAAAGGTGCCAAACATTTTTCAAGAAGATTGCAAAGTTAGAGTTAAATTGGTGAGGCCGACTTAGTGAAGCGTTGCGTCTATTTGGTTTATACTTGTGCGGTTATAATTATGCTTGCGTGCTTAGTAGAGACAACAAGGATGTCATGAAGAGTCATCTTATAGGCCCCATGATCTCATACTATGAGGAAGATACTTATAGAAAGTCAAAGGTGACATGCTAAGTGTGAATGATACGCAAAGATAAGAAAGATGTACAGAGAAGATCATCAGAGTTAGTTCATTCATCAAGAGTCTATGTGAAGAAGAAGTGAAAGATTGAAATACACTGGAATTGATCAAGACAACTGGTCTACTCTATAGTTCATCATCAGATATAGTGCATATTTGTTATTCAGAAGGTTGAAGCCTTCACCATCAAGCAGTGAGCTTTTGGATAGTGAGTCCACCACCCCTAACAGGGTTATTTGTAAAAAACTCGTAACAGGGTCCGACCCTTAACTAGGTCACTATACTTATTGCATTGTATTGTAAAACTCCCAATAGGGTTGAAATATCTTCTAACAGGGATTACTACAAACAAGTATAGTTTATTGTGAGTGTTAATTTTGACTGGGGATTTTACCATTTGGTTTCCCCATAATCAAATTGTGTGTTGAGTACTATGTTATCTGATTAAGCATTTACTTTGTTGTATTCTAAAGTTATATAAGTAAAAAGAACTGAAGTTACTGATAACTAATTCACCCCCCCCATCTTAGTTATCCTTTGGGACTATTCTAACAATTGGTATTAGAGCCAAGTGCCTTGGAGAAGAAGCCTAACAACTTAAGGTAGATCAAATGTCTTACTTCAGAAAAGAAATCCCTAAGTTCGATGGAGAAAATTATTTGGATTGGAAAAACAAAATGATAACACATCTACAGTGTATTGGATTTGGGATCTTTGAAATTGCCACACAAGAGGTTGTAATTCCATCTCTGAAAGACCTTGCAAAGGATGATGCTACTAACAGACAAAAGGATATATTTACACACAATGCAATTTCCAAAGAAGCCTTAATCAATGCCTTATCTGACAGTGAATTTTCTGAAATAAAGAAGATTGACAGAGCATATACCATATGGAAGTATTTAGAAGATATGTTTGAAGGATATGTTCAAAAAAATAATGCACACAGGAAGACATGGAAGAATAAATACAACAGTCTTGAGATGTTACGTGAAGACAACATTAGAGCTTACAATCAAAGGATAAACGAATCAATATCTGGAATCAGAAACAATGGTGGTGAAATATCAGAAGAAGATATAATGGACAAGTTGCTAACTACTTTGACATCAGACTATGAAAACATGATCAGTATTCTAGAGGAAACTATGTAATTCTCGCAAAACTTCAAGAGAGGGACTCTAATCAGCAAAATCTCTACATTTGAGATATCAAGATTGAAGACTGAATCTAAAAGTGAAACAGCTTTCAAAGCCTTAGTCCATGGTAAGAAATCCTTACACATCCCCATTCATAATGAGAAAGAAGAAGTTGATGAAGAACTTGAAGAAATCCTTTCTATGATTGCTAGAAGAGAAAAGAAAGGAAAAGGAAAATATGAAGGACAACTTCCATTCAAATGTTTTTCATGTAATAAGATAGGTCACTTTGCATCTCAATGTCCCAAAAGAGTTAAAAAGTTCAGATCTGATTACAAACCCAAATATAAGAAGGAATGTTATCATGCTAAAGAAGGTGTAACCGATGAATATTCAGGAGAAGATGAAATTTAATTCATTTCCCTTAGAGATATGGAAAGGTTGCTTAAGGAAATGGACATTGAAAAGGAAGAACAAGAGCTAGCCCTAATTTACAAAGCAGACATTGGAACTGATTGGATCATTGACAGTGGATGCTCTCATCATATGTCAGGTGACAAAGATATATTTGTTCAGTTAGACAAGTATAAAGGTGGTATGGTTAGATTTGGAGATAACACTCCTAAACCTATCATAGACAGAGGTTCTATCACTTTGGATGGAAAGAATAAGATAGATGATGTTCTATATGTTGATGGATTACGTCATAACTTGCTGAGTGTTGGATAGCTACTTGACAAAGTCTATCATTTGGAGTTCAAAGACAACAAGTGCATCATTAACAATAAGAATGGAGACATGATTGCATCAGGCTCCAAAACAAAAGGTAATGTTTTTCAGCTTAATTATGATGTAAGTTGTTTTTTTGCAAAGGTGGATGACAGTTGGTTATGGGACAAGAGACTTTGTCATATCAATTTTGATAATATATTAAAGATCAACAATGTTAAGGCAGTTAGATACCTATCAAGTATTGCAAGACCAGTTGAAACAATATGCAGGGAATGTGTTATGGGAAAGCATGTAAGGAGTTCCTTCAGAAGCAAGCAGAACTCAGCTGAAAACAAACTGGACCTAGTACATACAAATTTGTGTGGTCCTACCCAAACAAGATCATACTATAGTGAGAGGTACTTCATTTTTTTTGTTGATGATTTTTCTAGGATGATGTGGGTTGCGTTCTTAAAGGAGAATTTTGAAGCCTTTGAGAAGTTCAAAATATTCAAAGCTAAAGTTGAGAATGAATCTAGATTGAAGCTGAAATGGCTGAGATCAGATAGAGGAGGAGAGTTCACCTCTGATCAGTTTTATGATTATTGTGAAGAAAATGGTATTAAAAGATAGTTGAGTGCACCTAGAACCCCTTAGCAGAATGGGATTGCAGAAAGGAGAAACAAGATCATACTTGATACAGTGCGCACTATGATGATTGAAGGAAAAGTTGTGCACACCTATTGGAGAGATGCAGTGAACACAACAATATATACTATCAAAAGAACCCAATTAAGGCCAGGCACAGATAAGACATCCTATGAACTTTGGTTTGGTAATGTACCTATAGTAAAGTATTTTAGAATCTTTGGCAGCAAGTGCTACATCAAGAGAGATGATGGTGTTGGTAAGTTTGATGCTAGAAGTGATGAAGGTATTTTCCTTGGTTATTCTACTAAAAGCAAAGCATATAGATGTTTCAATTTGAGATTAAAGAAGATAATTGAAAGCACGCATGTTAAGATTGATGAAAAGTTTATGGTTCAAGAAAGATACTATGAATATGCATCTATGATTGAGGATGAATCCAGACCTAGCAGCAAAGATATTGTTATTGAAGAAATGTTTGATTGCATTGATGTCTCATGTAATGACCTTGAATCAAGCAGAGAAGAATCACAGATTATAGAAGAAGAAGATACACCTAAGGTTCCAAAATTCACATCTAGATACCACTCTAAAGATGACATCATTGGAGATCAAAGCAACAGTGTTTGGACCAGATCTAAAGCAAAAGGTCTAGCAATGGATGAAGAGGTATGTTTACTTTCATATATTGAACCCTTAAGTGTTGAAGATGCTTGTAATGATTCTGATTGGAAGAATGCAATAAAAGAAGAATTAGATCAGATAATTAAAAATGATACATGGGAATTGGTCCCTAGACCCAGTGACAGAAATGTGATTGGAACAAAGTGGGTATTCAGAAACAAGATGAATGAAGATGTAATAGTAGTAAGAAACAAAGCAAGATTGGTATGCAAGGGATATGCGCAGAGAGAAGGAATACACTACACTAATACATTTTCCCCTGTGAGAATACTAGAAGCCATTAAGTTGTTTTTGGCATATGCAATAGTTAAATACTTTAAATTTTATCAAATGGATGTAAAATCAGCTTTTCTAAATGGTGATTTGAATGAAGAAGTCTAGATTAAACAGCCTGAAGGATTTATTCTTTCAGATGAACCATATATAATATGAAAATTGAAGAAAGCACTCTGTGGTCTTAAACAGGCCCCAAGAGCTTGGTATGAGAGACTTGATGGTTATCTTACCAAGATTGGATTCAAGAAAGGAGCAGCATATTATAACTTATTTACAAGAGATACACCTGATGGATTATTGTTAGTTGCTATATTTTTTGATGACATTATCTTTGGGGGTAATGACAAGCTCAGTAAAGCATTTGCAAAAGAAATGCATAATGAATTTGAAATGAGTATGATTGGTCCTATAAAATACTTTTTGGGACTGAATGTTAAAAAAATAGATAAAGGTATATTCATTAATCAGTCTAAATATGTGAAGGAAATACTGAAGACTTTTTATATGGATGATTGTAAACCAGTATGCACTCCCATGATAATAGGAAGCAATCTTTCAAAAGATGATGACTCCACAGAAGTTGATAAGACATTGTACAAATCTATGATTGGTAAACTCATTTATCTAACTCAATCTAGACCTGATATATCTAATGCAGTTGGCATTGTTGGAATATTTGCAGCTGAACCCAAAAAAAGTCACCTAATGGCAATCAAGAGGATATTCAGATATCTAAAGGGAACTATAGATTATGGCTTATGGTATCCTAAATTAGAGAATGTAAAGATTCATGTGTATATAGATGCAGTTTGGGCAGGTTGTATTGATGACAGGAAGAATACTTCAGGAGGAGCAATATTCCTTGGAGACAGGTTGGTTTCTTGGATAAGCAAGAAGCAGAATCATATTTCTCAGTCAACAGCAGAAGCTGAATATGTTGTAGCAGCACTAAATTGTTCAACTATGGTTTGGATCAAGCAGATGGTTAAAGACTTTGGCATTCAGGTTGATTATCCTATTTTTATTCATTGTGATAATACTAACACTATCAATATGTTGAAGAACCCTGTGATGCACGCAAAGACAAAAGACAAAGAGATCAAGTACCATTTCTTAAGAGAAAAAGTTGCAGACAAAGAAGTTAAATTGGACTATGTGAACACTAAAGAATAGATGGTAAACATTTTCACAAAGCCCTTATCAAAGGATACTTTTGAGTATCTCAGAGAGAAGTTGGGAGTAATTCCCTCTCCTAAGTCTGTTTAGAAGAAGCAGCAAAGACATCAGTCATTAAGTGATTGATGAATGGTCAACTACTCTACTTTTGGAGTAGTACCTATACCTAAAGGACTATGGTGCCATTTTCCATTGATGTCAAAGGGGGAGTATATAGTAAGGAGGAGTATGTACTAAAGGGGAGCATATACTCTAGGGGAGTATATAGATGGAACAAAAACAAAGACAGAGGAACTGCAACAGTTTAGAGAAATCTTTGATGAGGATATTGAGAAGATTGTAAAAGAAAGAGGACACCATGAATAGAGGATGTTTTTGATATCATATTTTTCCATCAATGTCAAAGGGGGAGATTGTTGGAGATTTTATTCTGAGCAATTGATTGATTGTATGTTTGTCATTGATGACAACATATAATACATAGTAGTAATTCTGTATGTACTTATCAAAATGATGATATGAAGACTTGTGTGAATAGATACATGTTTTTGACATGTTTATTATGTTATGTTCATACATGTAGACCCAAATATGATGTTTCAGTAAAGTTATGTAATTTTGTTATTGGCAGTTACAGTTCTGGAAGTGTAATGGTTTAGGGCCGACATATATTTCATGTTTCTTGAGTTGCACCTATCTTCTATATATGCATGTGTATATTCATGTTTATTTATGAGCTGATGATATTAATCCAAAGGTGCCAAATGTATTTCAAGAAGATTACAAAGTTAGAGTTAAATTGGTGAGGCCGACTTAGTGAAGCGTCACGTCTATTTGGTTTATACTTGCGCGGTTATAATTATGCTTGTGTTCTTAGTAGAGCCGACAAGGATGTTATGAAGAGTCATCTTATAGGCCCCATGATCTCATACTATGAGGAAGATACTTATAGAAAGTCAAAGGTGACATGCTAAGTGTGAATGATACGAAAAGATAAGAAAGATGTACAGAGCGGATCATCAAAGTTGGTTCATTCATCAAGAGTCTATGTGAAGAAGAAGTGAAAGATTGAAATACACTGGAACTGATCAAGATAGTAGGTCTACTCTATAGTTCATCATCAGATATAGTGCATATCTTTTATTTATAATGTTGTAGCCTTCACCATCAAGCAATGAGCTTTTGGACAGTGAGTCCACCACCCCTAACAGGGTTATTTGTAAAAGACTCCTAACAGGGTCTGACCCTTAACCAGGTCACTATACTTATTGCATT
>MU227744.1:139889-150731 GCA_018584345.1 Thuja plicata
AACAGGGTTGAAATATCTTCTAACAGGGATTACTACAAACAAGTATAGTTTATTGTGGGTGCTAATTCCCACCGGGGTTTTTACCATTTGGTTTCCCCGTAATCAAATTGTGTGTTGAGTACTGTGTCATCTAATTAAGAATTTACTTTGTTTTATTCTAAAGTTATAGAAGTAAAAAGAACTGAAGTTACTGATAACTGATTCAACCCCCCCCCTCTTAGTTATCCTTTGGGACTATTCTAACACAATCAACACAATTAATTGTTCCTCCCTTTTCCAATCATCTATGGATCTTACCAGTCGCTCCAATCATATTACCTGAATATGTTTCCATCAATGACAATCAATTATGTATCTTCAAATGACTGATCTTTGGATCTCCTCCAAGAATACCATAATTCCAACATGGTTGTGATATCATGAAGGGCCCGCAACCTCCTTTTCCTGTAAACCCACTATTGTATAATATCTTTTATCATTGTCTAGAGATGTCTTTCATTTTGTCTTTGGTTGGATGAGTATTGACCTGTTAATTTTCCTCTTTGCACCAAATGATCACTGCTCTTATTGTATATTCAATGAGGTTCTTTGTTATTTTATTTTAGTCTTATCCTTGTGTTTATATTTTTGGCTTTAACATTGCTAAGATTACATCAATAATATGAGATTGCATGAATCTCTTCACCTTACTTAATTGCATGTTTTGTGAATCCTTTCAACATTTTTGTAAATGCAAGAGAAAATAGTCCAAAATAGGGGGTGGAACTGGCAATAAGACTTAGATAACTGACCCAAAAGGTCCCTCAATAATCATGGAGAAGGAAACCTATAATCTCTATTCAATAATCATGGAAACTCTGCTATGTGTAAATTTCCCAATACAATAATACCTCAAATTTGCAAAGTGAAAAAAAATGGCAAAAAGAATAGACCCCTAATACAATGGAAGGCTTAGAATTTATAGAAAATTCAAGAAAACAAAATGAACTCAAATCTAAACTGCACTCTCCAACTGCAAAAATAGTAGTCAATCCTCAAATTTGACAAAAAAGCACATATGAAAGGTCATAAAACTAAACATATCTACATGTGAATGTGATGGGGAGATCCTCTCCTAGAGCCTCCTAGCTATCTCTCCAAGTCCTTCTACTATAATTCCTTACGGTCTCTTCTCTACCCTTCTAGAGGATAATATCCTAATCCTCTAACTCACTAGGAACTCTCCACCAATTTCAACTCTTCTCTATACTCCCCTCTCCATAGCTCTCTTGCATTCATGGTTCCACTAACCATCTGTCCCTCCTATGGTGTCAACCTCTTAATTTTTTCTTCCTCAACTCCCCTTAGGTCTAATTCCCTCTCTAAGGATTCAATTTTGTGAACTCCCCATTCATTTTCCAAACGGGTTCTAAAATCAAGCCTTTTTAGGCCTTGTAGCCTTTTTTAGGCCTATTAGCCCTCCAAAAAACAAAAAAGGTGATTTCTCTCCTAAAATCCCTTAACAACCCTACAAAAAAATTCCATCTTATTTGTGGCATTTTCTTCCCCTTCAGGATTTTCTAGGTCTTTGGTCTCACTACTGTCCATACAATGGACTTTGGTCAGGCTTCTTTTTCTTCTTTCACTGATCTAGTGAACTCCTATGAACTCCTCCTTCCATCAAAAGGTCTGAACCTCATGCCCCTACACTCTTCCAACATTGATTGGCACATACCAATCACCTTGCAACCTCCATTGTTGGTGCACTACTCAGGAACCCTAGCCAGAATGACTAACACTCACCTAGGGCCTGATTATGTTCAAGCTTCCCCTACACACACACACTCCAAAATCCATATGTACAAATTATATACAAGGATCTAATGGATTCCAAGTGGTCATGGATTTTGAACCATGGGAACACCAAAGAAACCCTTTCTTTACATAACTGGACCAAACCTGGCCAGTGAACTTGCAAAACACAAAAATTTAACAAATCTTAACTAGAAAGTATAATATATTAAAATAATTCCAAAAAAAACTTAGAAACTAAATTGTAGACACTATCCAATCATTAATTCAATCCAATCAAGTTGTGGATGATGGCTCTGTCACTTAATTACAGTGTAAAAATGCTTCTTCACAAACACCAGTCCGTACACAATGAACTCTAACTATCAGATTAGGGTTGAGAACACCTTATATACCTCTATCCCACATGTTTAGACCCTCTAGTCAGGATTTGAGCACCATAAGTGTCGATTCCTAAAAACTAGGAAATGTTGTCATTACAACTTTAAAAGTTGTCATGACAACTTTGACAACCTTTTGTCAAAATGACAATTTTCACATTTTGAGTGTCCTAATTGGTTCCAAACCTTACCAATTGACCTCAAATGAATAAATAACATTAGAACCTTAAAATTATTTCCCCTTTGGGTCTTTGGTTAACCCTTTGACTCTTGAGTTGACTTCTAGGTCTTAGACCCCTAGAATCAACTAGACTTAACAACATCAAACCCTAACCTTTCCTAACACTAACCACACTTAAAAATCACACTAGTGACTTTACATATTATTCCTTATTCTTGTATGGTTATCCAAACCAACCTACAAGCTAGAATGTCTTAAGATCTCACAAAAGACCTTAGAGTGCTACTGCACCATCCTCCCCCTGCAACAAGAAAGTCAAGGTACCTGTGGTGTCAGGAACTCCTCATTGATCCCATGCTTCTTAAAGTCACTCTCAGCTATCCAAGTGGCTTCTTAATCTAGTTTCTACCTCCACTTTACTAGATATTCCATATAGACTTTGTGCCTTGTCTTCTTCTTCACCCTTGAGTCCAATATCTTCTCCACTTGTGGTTTGACTTGTTATAGAGTTTTGAACTCTCCCATGTCCTTATGTACCTTTTTATTGTACTACAACTCATCCATCTCTAGCCCCTTGTACTTGATCAAATCCTTCACATTGGGGATTGGAGAAATTGACATCTCCTTGGGCAACTCCACCTTATAAGCATTATGCCCATACTTTGCCAATATCTTACAAGGTCAAATCCTTTTCATCTGTAGCTTACTAGGTATCCCCTTTTGTAGTCTTTCCTTGTTTAGGAACACCATTACTAACTCTCCCACTTCAAACTGCAAATCTCTTCTTCCCTCATCTCTTTTTGCCTTCAACTTTTGATTGGCCTCCATTAAGGTCCTCTTTACCTGTTCATGGACTTCCCTCATTGATTGGACGAAGTCATCAGCATGCCCACTAACTCCCTCATATCCTTTGAGGTCTTTGACCTCCATCACACCCCTTGGATGTGCCCCATACACAATTTCAAATGGACTTTTTCCTGTAGTCCTATTTGTGCTATCATTATAGGCAAATTCTTCTTGTGGAATAACTTTCTCCCATCCTTATCCATATTCCTTTTTTAGACATCTAAGCAAGTTCCCAAGAACTCTATTGATCTCTTCAGTCTGCCCATCCATTTACAGATGATAGGTAGATCCATGAGACAATTTTGTACCTAGTCTCTTCCATAGGGTCTTCCAAAAGTGACCCATGAACTTCACATCCCTGTCTGCAATAATTCTCACTAGTAGACCATGAATCCTTACTACTTCTTTGAAAAAAAATTAGGCAATATGGTTGGCATCATGTGTTGTTTTTCATTGTATGAAGTGGCTCATTTTATTGAACCTATCTACCACTACAAATACACTATCTAAACCATTTGGAGTCTTAGGTAACCCCACTATGAAGTCCATACTTATACACTCCCAAGGTCTACTTGGGATGGGTAATGGCTGGTAAATTCCTACATTTGATGAAGTGTCTTTAGCCTTCTGACATATACCATACTACTCCACATAACTTCTCACTTCCTTCTGCATCTTTGGCCACCAATAGAACCTTTCCACTAGGTCCAATGTCTTATTTAGTCCAAAGTGTCCACGTAGACTCCCATTATGTTTCTCCTGAATGAGGCTCTCCCTCATTGAGCATTTTGGAACACAAATTTTCTTTCCTTTGAATAGAAACCTATTATATAATGTATACTTTGCAAACTCACTATGAAAGTGATTCTCAAAATCTCTACATACTTTATACACCTCTAAGAAATCTGAGTCTCCCTCATATAGGTCCTTAAAACCTTCAACTCTTGTACTCTACAACTGAATCTCTTGGATGGTGAGTAGTCTCCTACTAAGGGCATCTACAACTTTTTTTTGCACCCCCTTCTTATGCTTTATAGTAAAGGTATATGACAGTAGGAACTCCATCCACTTTATGTGCCTCAAGCTAAGCTTGTCTTGAGTGTTTATGTAACTCAATGCTTGGCTATCTCTAAAAACAACAAACTCTTTAGGAAATAGATAATGCCTCCACTTCTTTAAGGCTTGCACAATAGCATATAGCTCCAAGTAATAGGAAGAGTACCTAGACTTAGCCTCATTTATCCTTTCACTGAAAAAGGCCACAAGCCTACCTTCTTGGCTTAGGACAGCTCCCACTGCAATGCTGCTTGTGTCACATTCAATGATGAATGGTTTGTAAAAACTAGGTAAAAATAGTATAGGCTAAGTAGCCACTTCCTTCTTTAATCTCTCAAACCCCTCATTAGCTTCCTTTGTCCACAAAAACTTTGTTTTTAATCCTCCTTTTATAGTCTCTAGGAATGGAGCACAAATCTCACTGAATCTCCTAATGAACTTCCTATAGGATTTGGCTAACCCATGGAAGCTCCTAACTTCAATCCCTATCATAGGAGTAGACCAGTTCAATATGGCCTCTACTTTCTCCTTATCCATTTTCAAATCACCCTTGGAAACCACAAAGCCAAGGTAGACTAGCTCTTCTTTCATAAACTCACTCTTCTCAAGGTTTATGGTGAGTTTTTCCTCCTACAACTTTTTCAACACTAAATCTAAGTGTCTCATATGCTCCTCTTTGGTTTTACTGAATATGAGGATGTCATCTAAATAGACAACTACAAAAAAACCTATATAGTCTTTCAAGACTTCATTCATTACCCTCATAAAGGTGCTTGGTGCATTGGTAAGCCCAAAGGGAATAACTAACCATTCATACAACCCTTCTATAGTCTTAAATACTTACTTCCACTCATCACCCTTTTCATCCTAATTTGATAGTACCCACTCTTTAAATCAATTTTAGAGAAATACTTAGCACCCCCCCAAGCAATCCATCAAGTCTTATATTCTAGGAATTGGAAATCTATACCTAATAGTTATCATATTTATTGCCCTAGAATCAGTACACATTCTCCACTTACCTCCTTTCTTAGTAGCCAACACCACTGGGACAGCATAGGGGCTGATGCTTTTCCTAGTCAATCCTTGATCCAATAGCTCTTGCACCTACCTAGCTATCTCCTTGTTTTTCTTTGGTGTCATCTTGTATGCAGCTTTGTTTTGCAAGGATGCTCCTAGTATGAAGTCAATTTGATGACTTATCTCCATCTTTGGTGGTAGTGAAGTTGGTGTACCCTCACAAATTATGTCTTTGAATTGATCCAATAGTTCCCTCACCTCTTTTGGCATAGGTGCCTATTTATGAGTCTCCTCCGCCTTTGGCTTTAGCAAGATTGCATAACCAATTTCTTCATCTTTCATATCCCTTAGGAATTCTTTTCCATTCATCAACATGGCAATAGATTCTACCTTCTCTACTATTTCTTCCTCTAGTATGGATTGTATCTTGAATGTTACCCCATTTTTCTTGAAGGTGTACTTATTATCCTTCCCATTATGGACAACTTCTCTGTCATACTGCCATGGTCTTCCAAGAAATATATGGAAAGCATCCATTGGAAACACATCATATAGTATCCTATCTTGATACTTTCCAATAGAAAACTCTACCCACACTTGTTCATTCACCAAGATGTTTTGACCCTTATTCAACCATGTAACTTTATAGGGACATACATGTGGGATTTTGGTGAGCTTCAACTTCTCCACTGCCTCCTTAGATATGACATTATCTGTTGACCCTGAATCAATGATCACTTTACATACCTTTCCCAATATCTTGCATTTGACTCTGAAAAGATCCCTCCTTTTCTTGTGCTCATCTTTGGTGGGTTTCTTGATTAGGATCCTTCTCAACATTAGATGTTCTCCTTTCTTTGAATCTAGACTCACTTCTGATTGTTTAGAACAATCTTCTTCTTAGACATAATCTATCTTCTTCTCTCCTTGTGAATATGTTGGCTTATTCGGGCACCTATATGTAGGGTGTCCCAACTATCCACAATTGTAGCATTTCATTGAAAAAAAGTGAGAGCTTCTTCCAAAGCTTCCTGATCTTCCTCTGCCAATGTTATAGGAACTTCTTCCTTTGTTATTCTATCCACCTCCATTGTTTGTTTCTTGTCCTTGCTCAGCATATCTAGATTCACTTTGTCCTCTACTATCACTACCTCTTCCACTTGAACCTCCTCTATGGCCACCTCTGTTATCTCTACCCCTTCCCCTATTTCTTGAACTAGAATCTTGTTTCTTTTTTAGTTTCTCTTCCACTTTCAAATCCATTTGAGAAAAACAATAAATGGAATTCAGGGTGAAGATATTGAGTTCCTATTGAATGTTCCACCTTAAACCATTTAGGTATCTTTCCACTTTGATGCTCTTTGTCTCCTGAGTTCTGGATCTAAGGTAAAGTTTTTGAAACTCCTCTGTATAGGCTGGCACATCTAGGTCTTTTTGCCTAAGGTTTTCCTCTTCTTATGTAGTTTAATGTCATAGTCCTCTAGAAGGTAATTCTCCTTCACCTTTGCAACCATATCTTTCCACTTTGATATGGGCTTATTTCCCTCTTTCTCTCTTTCTTCCTACAAGAACTTCCACCATGTAAGTGCTTGCCCTCTTAGCCTTGATTTGGCTATCTTCACCTTTTGGGCTTCTGTAATCCCATCACACTCAAAGTGATTCTCCATCCCTTCAAGCCATTTCATAACCATTTCAGTGTCCAACTTGCTAGAGAATACTGGTATTCCTTCTAGAGACTTTCCACTCAATGCCTTGAGTTCTTTGAGGAATGGTTCCTTTGGTAGAAGAGGGTCAATCTCTGGTTCTATCTCCTCTTCTACTGTTTTCTTCCCTTTATCTATTCCTTCATACATTTCTTCTCTCAACTTGCTGGCTGTCTCTGCAACCTCTGCCATTTTAATCTTCATTTCCTCCATTGCTTCTTCAAGAAGCCTATTCTTAATTTTCTACTCTAAAAATCCTTGGCTAACTCTGCATTAGTTAGCATGATGTTCTCACCTATGGATTCACTCCAATCTGACATGCACAATGCCACTCCCAATCCTTTCAATGGCTCTGATACCAATTTGGAGGGGAGCTCCTCTCCTAGAGCCTCCTAGCTATCTCTCCAAGTCCTTCTACTGGACTTCCTTAGGTTCTCTTCTCTTCTCTTCTAGAGGATAATCTCCTAATCCTCTAACTCACTAGGAACTCTCCACCAATTTCAACTCTTCTTTATACTCCTCTCCATAGCTCTCTTGCATTCATGGTTCCACTAACCATCTGTCACTCCTATGGTGTCAACCTCTTAAGGTTTTCTTCCTCAACTCCCCTTAGGTCTAATTCCCTCTCTAAGGATTCAATTTTGTGAACTCCCCATTCAT
This sequence comes from Thuja plicata, assembly GCA_018584345.1. Lineage (NCBI taxonomy): Eukaryota > Viridiplantae > Streptophyta > Pinopsida > Cupressales > Cupressaceae > Thuja > Thuja plicata. The sequence goes on from MU227744.1 coordinate 147,527, forward strand.
TTTCCAAACGGGTTCTAAAATCAAGCCTTTTTAGGCCTTGTAGCCTTTTTTAGGCCTATTAGCCCTCCAAAACATAGAAAAGGTGATTTCTCTCCTAAAATCCCTTAACAAACCTAGAAACAAATTCCATATTCTTTGTGGGTTTTTCTTCCCCTTTAGGATTTTCTAGGTCTTTGGTCTCACTACTGTCCATACAATGGACTTTTGTCAAACCCCTAAAAATAAGGGTTTCTAGGGCATGAAGACTGGTCTGGCTTCTTGTTCTTCTTTCACTGATCTAGTGAACTCCTTTGAACTCCTCCTTGCATTAGAAGGTCTACACATCATTACCCTACACTCCTCCAACATTTATTGGAACATACCAATCACCTTGCAACCTCCATTGTTGTTGCACTACTAGGAACCCTAGCCAAAATGACTAACACTCGCCTAGGGCCTGATTGTTTTCAAGCTTACCCTGCACACACACACTCCAAAATCCATATGTACAAATTATATACAAGTCTCTAATGGATTCCAAGTGGTCATGGAATTTGAACCATGGGAACACCAAAGAAACCCTTTCTTTACATGACTAGACCAAAACTGGCCAGTGAACTTGCAAAACACAATAAATTTAACAAAGCTAAACTAGAAAGTATAATCTATTAAAATAATGACACATAGAACTTAGAAACTACATTGTAGACACTATCCAATCATTAATTCATTCCATTCAATCCAATCAAGTCATGGATGATGGCTCTGTCACTTAATTACAGTGTAAAAATGCTTCTTCACAAACACTAGTCCATACACAATGAACTCTAACTATCAGATTAGGGTTGAGAACACCTTATATACCTCTATCCCACATGTTTAGACCCTTTGGTTGGGATTTGAGAACCATAAGTGTCGATTCCTAAAAACTAGGAAATGTTGTCATGACAACTTTGACAACTTTTTGTTAAAATGACAATTTTCACATTTTGAGTGTCCTAATTGGTTCCAAACCTTACCAATTGACCTCAAATGACTAAATAAAATTAAAACCTTAAAAATATTTCCCCTTTGGGACTTTGGTGAACCCTTTGACTCTTGAGTTGACTTCTAGGTCTTAGACCCCTAGAATCAACTAGACTTAGCAACATCAAACCCTAACCTTTCCTAAAACTAACCACACTTAAAAATCACACTAGGGAATTTACATATTAGTCCTTATTCTTAGATGGTTTGCAAAATCAAACTACATTCCAAAATGTCTTAAGATCTCACAAAAGACCTTAGGATGCTCCTACACCAGAATGGCTCCAAAACCTCTCCCAACCATGTACGCATGATGCACAATCCTCACACTAATAATAATTTCCCAAAATAGAAGTCAATCCTCGAATTTGGTGAAAATCCATGGACAAAAAGGGGTAGAACTCAAAAAATATCCATCAAAATGCTCTCAAACTGACCCTCAGGCATGCATGTATCAACTAGAGCTCATAACTGATCCAAAACTGCCTCCAACTGCCAAAAATAGCCATTTAATTTCCCCTTCAATGTGAGAGAAAAAGAAACCCCCTCCACTACTATATTGAGCACATGCATAAAATAAAAACTCTCCCCTCGTGCATTGATCTGACTAAGCCTAAAATTTGATGGTCATAATTGTCATTTTTACACTTTTGGATTTTATATGACAGCTTGAAATTTTTTTAGACCGTATGAATTGTCATGTTGTATTTTTATAAAATCGTAAATATGACACTTTAAATTATTAATAAATCATACAAATTTATTATAAGAAATATAGTATTTTACTTTATAATATAAATATATGCTATTTTAAAATATTGATGATAAAATATAAATTTATTTAGATATTAGAAAATGATAGATATGAATGTTTCTAATTTTTAAAATATTTTAAGATGAATTTAGAAACTTTCTATTAATAATAATATAATTATTAGGTGATCATTCATATTAATTTAGAATCTTTTTTAAATAGAATATATAAATTTTAGAAATTTGTTTAGTATATTTTTAAAAAAAAAACCATATATAACTAATGTATGATATTAGTATGTAATGTAATGTTTCTATATTTTTTATTATATTGCATGATATTAATATGTAATGTAATGTTTCTATATTGTTTATTATATATTTATATTAATTTAAAATCATTTTTAAAATAAAGTATATGAACTTAGAAACTTGTTTCATTAATTTAGATTTTTGTATATATTATTAATTTATAATGTTTTTCTAAATTTTTTTAGCACAAATAAAAGTTTCTATATGGTTTATTATATATTATTATTAATTTAGAATCTTTGAATTGAAAATAATTTAATATAAATTATTTGATAATAATGAAAAATTGATAATCTATCTTATTTATAAAACGTAAAATGAAAGGTATTATAATGACCAAATAGTCATAAAAATAGCATATGACAGGTAGGGGTGACCGTCAAATTTGAGGCCTGAATCTGACCATAGGATCAAAATAGAAGTGTCTAGCTTCATGTAAACATCAAATCCCACCTTTTCTTATCTTTGCATTTTAATAAAAATAATTAATAAGTGAGAGCTTTATAATTAGCACCCAATTATTACTATTTACAAAATACATGCATGCAAAAATGCCTCTTTGAATATTTATAAATATTATCTATTATTGCTTTTATATGTATTTAATATTTAATTAATAGAAATTGATGATATTAATAAATACTAAGTATATATAAAATAAAGAAACCAATAATAATAATATATATATTTTATATATTATATTTTTTAAAAGGAAATAGCTACTTAATAAATTTAAAGCTTGAATTTTTGGTTTTGATTGTGTATGTTTTTTAGCATCAACATTTTAGATCACACTTCGTGATCCATCATCAAGATGTATGAGCAGAGATCAATAAGGATATGTAAAAATAAGATGCAGACTGGGCCTCACTCGATAGATAAAAGAAGGGCTGGGTGAGAAAAGAGGCACAAAAAACAAGGGGGAATAGAGAAGTAAAGACTACCTACGAGAAAAAAAATGAAAAATAATAATAAAAATGAGTTCAAAAAGACCAAGAACTAAAAGCACAAACAAATTAAAGGACTAAAAAAAAGAAGATAAAGTATAAAAAGAAACCAAAATTAAAAGACACACACACACATGACATATATATATATATATATATATATATATATATATATATATATATATATA
>MU227744.1:151397-166000 GCA_018584345.1 Thuja plicata
TATATATATATATATATGAGTCTTTTAATTTTTTGTTCCTTTTTATACTCTTTTTATCCTTTCTTAGTCCTTCTTTAGTTTGTTTGTGCTTTTAGTTCTTGGTCTTTTTGAACTCCTCATTTTTATTTTTATTTTTTTGCTCTTAGGTAGACTTTACTTCTCTATTCCCCCTTGTTTTTTGTGCCTCCTTTCTCACCCCAACCCTTCTTTTATCTATTGAGTGAGACCCAGTCTGCATCTTATTTTTACATATCATTATTGCTCTCTACTCATACATCCTGATGATGGATCACAGAGTGTGATCTGAAATGTTGATGCTGAAAAACATACACAATCAAAACTAGAAATTCAAGCTTTAAATTCAATGGATTGTGAAAATATGATCAATTTATTTAATAAATATAAAATATGAATCAATTGATAAGAAAACCCAACAATATAGGTAAGCTAAAAACAACAAATGAACTAACAATGTTTAGAAAAAACAACAAATTAATCAAGAAAACTACAAAACTAGTAAAGTTTGAATAGACAGTAGTAAGGAAAATAGGACTATGATGTATGATTTATAAATTATCTTTAGACAAATACATAATACTTTAGAAATGCATTAACCTAGTCCATATATATAAATATACTCCATTAAATTTTAATAAATAATGTGAAGGTTATGAAAATATTCGGGGTGGCTGATTAAATCTCCTTTATGTCATTGTAGCCTTGATAATCTCTTATTTTGAAAACATCACAGTAGATCCATGTGGCTTCCAAAATATGGGAAATATAAGGCTACAAAGATCTAAGATGGTATAAATATTTCACTCAAAGTATGGTTGGTTTGTTATGGTCTGAATAGCTTAGAAATATTATTATCTCCTTATATGTCACTTATGAGAATAAAATTGTTCTATCATATAATTCAATAACAATGAGTTATGCCTTCAGATAATTTTATAACAAGTAATGATAAATAAAAATAATATGTATAAGAAGATTTTTTATTATACTTCTAACAAAGATCTTTGCCAAGCTTGAGAATTGAAGTTTTTCAGGTTTTATAAAGGAGGATCCTAGCAGATTACCACTTAACAAGTTACAACATCACTAAGAATTCAGACATGTATCCAATCAAACAAAGACTGATACATGTATTTATTATAAAATTTGTAAATGAGGGAATGTACTCATCACCTATCTTGTATTTTTCTTTACGAACTAACGTCCTAGGAAAGATTGGAGGTTTTCTTCTCCATTCTTTCCTACCAGTGTCTGCAGTGAACAAAGAATCATTGTAATTTAAATATTTAATTAATAAAAAATCAGGTCTTGGCCTATTATCGATAAAAAAAACCCAAAAATATAATTCATATTCATAGGTTTCATTGATATCACAAAAAATATTGACTCCATTCAACAGGTAATATTCCCTTGGCATATCCTATTGAGTGACTTAGGGAATTCAAACCTAATCCCCAACTCATTTATCATTCCACACCTTTCCATATTTCTTGTCGATTAAGGATGTCTCCACCTGTGGAGACTAGGGATTCAATGTGGTTGTTGCATGGAGACTCTCTGGTTACATTCTTAGATTCAGGTATCAATCTATATGCCGCCACCAATGCAAGCTATTAATTCATTATGTTTTCTTCATGTTTTTTGGTCAATGAGGGTTTCTGATATTTTATCATTACAACTTTCTTTGAAGACTAATGAAGCTTGAATCTTTGATCCTCGATTTTTGCAGTTGAAATTTTATTATGGCTCAAAACTTAATATAGTTGTGGTTCTCAAAAATGAAATCCCTTTGTAATAGCATGTTAATTGTATGTCGGTCGCTCAATGTGTTTTGAGAAAAGCTTTTGATTATGAAACCCTTGTCATGACCCACATACTAAAACTTTAAATATTTGATGTTCTTTCCACTATGTATCTTTTTTCATGTGAATCTCTTTGTTCTTGTCTACTATCATTTTTGATCCATGAGGGTTTCTTGGTTCTATAAATTGGGTTTCTTAAAGAAATGTGAGCTTTCTTCTAAATCTAAGGGTGTGCTTATGTAACTCGAAACCCTACTGTATATTTTTCATGCAGCTTGATATAATTTTTTTCCTTAAAAGAAAGAAAAGAATAGTTCTCATGTCATGGGTGATGTTTCTATTTAAACAATATTTGGAAATGTTGGCACACATGTATGTTTGTTTTAGAATATTGGCCATAGCTCCTTCATTTTTTGTAGACCTTGAGTATATTAACTGTGCTTCGAAAATGTGGCACACTTGAGGTTTTCCCTTTGTGGTCATGGATGTTATATCTGTAACCACCCTAATTTGGTCTGCTCTAACCATAGATCCTATTTTTCCTAAGTGTGATCATACCCCTAATTATGTCAAGACAATTCCTCAATTTATTGGCATAATTCATTTTGAATCAAATTTAATCTCCTAAGTGATTTAATCACTAAATTAAATTAATTGCCTTAGCCAATTAAATCAAATCAATTCAATTCAATCAAAACAAATAAAAAACATGGCTAAACTAATTAATAAAATGAATTAAATAAATCCTAATTACAACTCTATTTTCAAAAAGGGAAAGTCAGATCCCTAACCAATCGGAGTTAAATCACTTGGATCGCCTCACATGGATCACCAAAGATTCAATCTCCACCTCTCTTCCACTTTTAATCCTAACCTCTCTCATTCACCAAATTGTTCTATAAATAGAATGAATTTTAAGCTCAATGGGCCCCTAATTCTTAATTGTTAGTTGCAAACTTATGCTGCTAGTATTCTTGGAGATATTCATGCATTTTAGCTCATTCTTTCATTGCATTGTTATAATCTTTCATTTTGGACTATTAAAATGAACATTTCTTGAGCACTTAGAGTAATTTCATTCAAATATTCCATTCTAAGTTACATATGCCAGTGATTAATGCATAATTTGAGGGCAATTATAGAATTATTCACACTCTTCTTAGATAGGAAGCAATAGGTCAATTTTAGTGATTGATTTTCTTTATTACTCTTTGTTTTTCACTAATATAATGACTTATTGAAGTGTTGTGTTGCAGACAATAGGTACACAAAATAACACACACAATATCTTTGTATCCTCTTCTTTATAAAACTCTATTGAAATAATGAGCATGTGATATGTTGACAGGCATGTTGAAGATTTATAACTTAACTCTGTATTTTTTATATATGTTATGGCATCCTCTTAAGGGTTTTCATGTAGATATATTTGTAGGTCGTGGCTCTCATATTGAAAACCTTATTATTTTATTTTCTCAGTCATGGTTCTTGTAGTTGTGTTTTGAGCATTGTGCATTCTTTTTCCTTCCACGAAAACCATAAAATAAAACTATTAACCTCAAGTTGTAACATACTATTGCTGGTGTTAGCATATCATATGCTCTTTGGACATGAATCTCTCACTCTAATATTGATTTCTTTGCCAAAAAATTTGTAACTCATTCTGAGAATAGAGAAAACCCTTGTATTTTTTATTGTTCTTTGTTTATGGAAATGTTATTACTTGTGATTTTAATCCATAGTCATCATTGTTGTAGCATTTATTGTTGTTCTTGTATGAACACGCATCCTCTAGTGAACTATTTTTCTTTCACTCCATTACAAAATAATGATATTTCCATATTTATTTTCATGCCTTGATTATAAAAACACCCACATAGTAAGATGATGACATGTGCTTGTTTTCAAAAGTTTGTTGTCCATATACCTGACTGTCAAACATATGTAGCATCAAGATGACTTTGAAAATCACTTTTATAAAGCCCCTTAATTGTAACTTCTAAATTTTCTATAACACCATCCTTTGTATCTATCTTGAAGCATCATTTGACATTTCATGTAATGAGACTATTGTCAGCAACATCATACTTATTTTTTTAGATAAAGATAGTGTTACCACTATGTTAATATGCTCAAAGCATATACATCCTTGAAAATTGTGTTTTGTCTCTGCCTTTATGTGTAAACATTAGATTTTCAATTTTATTTCTCAATAATGTCGTAGCATCTTTCTATCTCGAATTGGATTTCATTGTCTTTTAAACTGATATATCTTAGTTGCATATGGTAATCAACATTATTCCAATCACAATGGCTTCTACCTGAAGATTAAAGGAACATAATGGATTTAATTCATGAAAACTATTTTCATCTTTTGTTGTTGTAGATTAATAGCCATGAGAATCATTTTTCTTAACTGTAACAGTAATACCACTATTTCATACCTTGCAATGTTGTGATTTATTACTTTGTTCAAAATGCTCTCCTTGAATGCATTGAAGTTGTTGTCATAAGCTCTGTGTCTAAAATGGGCTCTCATTCATGCTTTACTTATTGAATATAATTGCACTATTTGGTACATCTCCAACCCAAATCTTTGTTTTGATTTGTAACCTTCACTACTCTTTGAATGCTTAGTATGCTTGTATATTTTGATTTGTAACCTTCAAAAAGTGAAAATATGCTTGTATACTTTAATTTGTAATATAAAGAAGTTTGTACATCAGCATTTCTTTTGTAAAGATGTGAAATATTGTAAATATTTTCACATCTAAGCTAGGTTTTAAGGTCATTATTGACATGTTTGATAGGTTTTGGAAAGGTTTTGAGTCAATAAGTCAAGTTGTGTCAAATGTTGTCAAGTTTGTCAAAAGTTGCAATATTATCATTAAGAAAAAAAGTGCAAAATTATAAAATAAGGTGTAACCCAATGGTTAAGGCATTTGAACAATAGTTGTAATCAATTTAAGTAATTATTAGGATATATATGTGTTATAAATTTTGAATGGAGGGAGGTGGTGGCAGATTGTATGGAGGTTTGAGAAGGAAAGCAATAAAAATCAGTTATTTTCTTCATGCTTGTGACTATAGCAGCAATTTTTATGAATTTTTATGATGCCATTTACATCTAAACATGTTTTTGTAATGTATAATATTGAATTATATTTCAGTTTCAACAATTTTCACTAATTTTGAAGAGGTTATTTGAAAGTTATGGTTGTTTTAGTGGCTGCAATATCTAGATTTTCTAGTAATAGTCTGGTTGCAGCAAATTGTATGGATTTGTATGGAATTTTTATGACCTTAACATGGTATGGTTGGAAATATGAATGAATTATCTTTCATTTGGTTTTGGTTTGGATGAATTTCATTATGTTTAAGGCAAGTTATACTCATTTTACTGAAATAGGGTATGAAACCCTTCCCAATGAGGGTTTGAAGACTTAATTGGTGATTTGAGACACCTTCCATGTTAGGAATAATAGCCCACCGTGTAACTGAGAGGGGGTTTAATAAGTTGTGATATATATTATTAAACATTAAACTTTATAAACAAAATTTTAATCCAAATGATAACACAGTAAATGCCAACACAATAACACAATCCTTTGTTGTCAAGGAAACCCTATTAAAGGTAAAAATCCCAGTGGGAATTAGCACCCAAAAATAATGTACTGAGAGTATAGTATCCCTATTTATATATCCATGTTTGGAGCTTATTATAACATTACATTAAATAGACAATCAAGCTTGCAGCTTCCACACTTCTCTGTCTCTATCAATCACCTTTTCTTCATACACACATACACACATCTTTTCAAAAGAAAAGATCTCTTGTATATACCCTATTACAATAATTGATTAGGTTAGCCAATTAATATTTCCCAATATAAAAATAATTATTCAACCCCTCACTAAGATACAAACAGTACCTATAACAAGTATACATCAATTAAAATACATCAGATATAATCCAAGATCTGTAAACCACACTCGCAATCCACAATACATGCTATATCTCTGAAGTCGGCCCCAAATAAGTCTCCTTCATTATATACACCACATCTGACATCATCAATACTCATACAACTTGTGACCCATAAAAAACATTCATGAACATGTCTTTTATCAACCCTTAAGCTCGCATAATGTGAATCATCATCGCCTGTAAGATATACTCAAAACAGAGAGGCTCACTTTGTCAATCATCATTCTCATAGTCCAGTAACCAGTCTTCACCAAAAAATTAGTAAATCATCCAATATTCAATATTAATCCAAGTGAACTTAAAAATAAGATCAGCATACATCCTCTACATATCCCTATCTTCACTCATTTGGATTCATCTGTACATTATCTGTACAATTCTGTCAGTCATCATAACCAGTTGGTTCTTCCTCCACATAAACATATGTTGACATTAATGAAAAAACATGAATGAAAACAACATTAGTAGTATCCAATTCCAACATCATCCAAAAATCTCCCCATTTGGCATTGATGGCAACATATGGTAAAATCTATCAACCCAGAAGTACTCTCTCTCAATACAATCTTCTCAATATCCTCAAAATAGCTATCCCTAAAATAATAAGGATTTTCTCATAGAATCTCTCCTCCTTTGACAACAATGGAAAAGGGTGTCATAACTCATCAACATTCATCTACAAGGTGTATCTTTTTTAAATATATATGTCTGTAACAACCAGGTGCAAAATCACCCAAATATGTTTTGTAGTGTTCCTGCGATCACTCCCCCTAAGGACTAGACCCATACATCAAGTCCAAAAAATGATATAGCTTTGAAAGACACTAGATTGATGCATTCCTATATCAATTAATTACCATGGGGAGGAGCTCTCACCCCAAGCATGCTTTTGAGATACTCAAAAGTATCTTTTGGCAAAGGTTTTGTAAATATATCAGCTATTTTTTCCTTTGTGCTAACATACTCCAATCTAATCTCCTTCTCTGCTACCTTGTCTCTCAAGAAATGATACTTAATAGAAATATGTTTATTATTTAAAATCATTATAGGATTATTTGACATATTCACTGTGCTAGTGTTATCACAATGGATAACCACTGGCTCTTCAAAAAATATTCCAATGTCCTTTAGCATTTTCTTCATCCAACCAACCTCTATACAGTTTATAGTAGCAACAACATACTCAGATTTAGTAGTAGACTGAGCTATACAATCCTACTTCATACTTAATGATGAAACTATCCTTTTTCCAAGGAAAAATGCTCCCCCACTTGTATTCTTTCTATCATCTACACTACCTACCCAATCAGTATCAGTATAAGCATGTATAATAAAGTCATTAGATTTTTCATATAGTAATCCATACGTTCCTTTCAAGTATCTAAAAATTATTTTCATAATAGAAAGGTGTGTCTCTTTAGGGTCTTCTTGATATCTTTCCACAATTCCAACTACATTGGAAATATCTAGTCTGGTGTGAGTTAGATATTGTAGACCTCCAATCATTGATATGTAATTTGTCTGAAAAAACACTCTGAGTTTCATCATTATTAGTGATGTAGTGCTAGTCTTTCTCCTTAGACTTCTTCTAGGGTCTCTTAGTTCAATCATTGACCTACTAAGGTTCTTCTACTAACCCTAGGCTCCTTAGGTATCTTATCACAAGATCCTAACTTCCTTCAACTAGTGAACACCAACCAAAATAGAACTCACAACTTTACAAACCTCATACTAGACCCAAATTGGTCTTTCTTGCCCTATTTGTACAATCTGATCCAAATGGACTCCAATCTCCACCAAATTGAAAAGGTAGGATATAAATATTTCAAAAAGACCAATTCCAACCTCTACAAACTCACTTTTCTTCAAAAATACAAACGAGCTCCAAGAACCTATGCAATTACCCCCAAAATAGGGCTACAAGCAATTAGCCATATTTGGTCACCTTTTCTAAATTATCTTGGAAAAATGTCTTAACAAGTGCCAAATAGGCTTAGGATATAGATACCCTTTTTAGAGACACTAGAGATTATCTAGGTCTTAGGCCTCAGAAGTGTCCATACAGTCCTTCCTACTTTCATGCCTAAAATTTGAGGTTTTAGGCCTCCTTTACTGTCTGCACAAGAAATGAACTTTCTTGGCCAATAAGATAAATCCTCACAACTTCTCCTCTTGGTTTTTAGTAATCCTCTACTTCTTATACCTTCCCGCTTCCACTAATTGAAGCTATTGATTCTTTCAATCCCTCTAGCTAGCTCATCAATCACTGATGATCCCTAGCCATGCCACTCTGGCTCACCTAGGGAATCATCTTAAAAATATCTGCCACCACTTCCAAGGCCCATCCTTCTATGTAAACAATTTATATGGAGTCCACTTTCATAATCCAAGAGCCTGGGTCAAAGCCATGGTGGAAAAGAAAGCTAAGATTCCATTTGCAAGCAGTGCTCAAAACCAGACCAGCGACTAGACTGAACTTTAAAGATTTTATACAAACAACAAAAAATATTAAATAAACCAAACTAAAACCAAAATAAGTTCAATAAAACCCTACATCACATGAAAAAATACTTATAGAAACACTCTCAATCCATTACACTACCCGATCACCTTGAAACACACAAATTCACACTGTTATTGCTTAACACAGTCCGTACATGAAATTTATTAAACTTGAAAACCCTTCAAAAATCTCAAGGATGGTCTTATATAGATGAACCAAACACTAAATGGTTAGTTTTAGATAGTTACCCAACCAATTTCATCGAATATTCCAATTTGTCTTAAAAGTTGTCAATGTTGTCAATGACAACATTGACAACTTTTGGCAACTTTTGGGTTTGATTGCCAAACTTGGGCAAACCCTATCCAAACTTGTCCAATCCACTAAATATGATGAAACAAAATAAAAAAAAAGGACCTCTAGTCCCTCTCTTGGATCATTTTGCCACAAAATGCTAAAATTCCCTAATTGGGCCTAATTGGACCTAAGGGTCACCAAGGAACTAATAAGATCTATCCTCCTACAAACACTTCACACACTAGGACTCTTGGTCCCTTTATTCACCTAGTGGTCTGGCTAGAACCACTACAAGCCAAAACAAAGAAAGAGAAAAACCTAGGTTATATTTCCATAACTAGCCTACCTAGGTGCTCCTGCACCATACTCCCCCAGAAGGAGAAGTCATGTCACTCCTATGGATAGTAGCTCCTCTAAGATGCCCACCTTCTTGAAATTTGTCCCTGCAATCCATGAAGCCTCTGAATCTGGTCTATCCTTCCACTGAATCAAATGCTCCATGTAGACTTTGTTCCTAGTGGTCTTCTTGACCCAGGAATCTAGTACTTTATCAGCCACCATAGAAAACTTTTGAGGTAAGTCAGTAACCTCCACATCAACACTGACCCCTTGGCTAGTTGGAATGATATCCTTCCACTGTCCTCTAAACTCTATTAGGTCTTGAACATTCAATATGGGAGAGATGATCAAATCTGATGGTAAGTCCACCCTATATGCATTATCTCCATATTTTGCTAAGATCTTGCATGGTCCCACCCTTTTCATTTGAAGCTTGGTAGGGACACCCTTATGTAGTCTAGATTTGTTTAAGTGGACCATCACATAGTCACCCTCTTCAAACTAAACATCCTTCCTTTTCTCATCCACTTTGGCTTTCAACTTAAGTTGACTGTCCTGTATCTACTTCTTTACTTGATCTTGTATCTCCTTCATGGTAGAAGTGAAGTATTCTACATGGTAACTTCTGTACTCCATTCCACCAAGATTCCTGAGCTCACAAACACCCCTAGGATGCATGCCATAATCCACCTCAAATGGACTCTTTTCTCTCATCCTATTCTTGCTATCATTGTAAGCATATTCTTCTTGAGGAATGACCACATCCCAAGTCTATCCATATTCCTTAGTTAGGCACCTCAAAAGGTTACCTAGCACTCTGTTAACCACCTTAGTTTGGCCATCAGTCTGAGGGTGGTAAGCTGAACGAAAAGATAGGTTAGTACCCAGCCTTGTCCACAAAGTTCTCCAGAAATGACTCATAAATTTTACATCTCTATCAGAGACTATACTCAAAGGAAGACCATGAATCCTGACTATTTCTTTGAAAAAAAAATATGCTATGTGGCTAGCATCATTAGTAGTTTTGCATGGAATGAAATGTCTCATTTTACTAAACCTATCAACAACTACATAAATGCTATCATACCCCTATTTTTTTTTGGGTAACCCCACAATGAAATCCATATTTACACACTCCCATGGTCTATTAGGGATAGGTAGAGGCTGATACAACCCTGCATTACTCATTCCTCCTTTTGCCTTCATACAAACAACACACTGCTCTACATACTTGGTGCCATCCTTCACCAATTTTGGCCAATGGTAGAACCTTTGGACCAATTCCAAGGTCTTTTCCTTACCAAAATGACCACTTAGAGAGCCATTATGCTTCTCTTAGATGAGATTCATCCTCATTGACCCTTTGGGTACACACAAATGATTACCTTTAAACAAAAATCCATTCTGTAAAGTGTAATCAGCGTACTTGCTATGAAAATGATTCTCAAAATCAACACATACCTTATAGGCCTCACCAAAATCCTCATCTGATTTGTATAGGTCTCTGAAACTCTCAATCCCAATGCTATTCAAGTGGAATTCTTGCACTGTTAACAATCTCCTACTCAAAGCATCTGTCGCCTTGTTGAGTTTACCCTTCTTGTGTTTGATAATAAAAGTTAATTACTACAAGTATTCCATCCACTTTAAATGCCTATTACTTAGCTTTTCTTGTGTGTTAATGTAGCTAAGGGCCTGATTATCTGTAAATGCAAAAAATTATTTAGGCAATAGATAATGCCTCCATTTCCTCAAAGATTGGACTAGAGCATAGAGCTCTAATTCATAAGAATAATATTTCTTCTTGGCCTCATTCAATTTTTCACTAAAGAAGGAAATAGGTCCATCCTCTTGACTTAACGCACCCCCTACTACCATTCCACTAGCATCACACTCAATGGTAAATAACTTATCAAAGCTTGGCAACTGTAGGATAGGTTGAGTAGCCACTTATCTTTTCAACATTTCAAAAGATTTTTCAGCTTCCAAAGTCCATCTGAACTTAGTTTTGAGCCCACCCTTTATGGTATCCATTAATGGAGCACATATGACACTAAAGTTCCTAATAAAATTTCTATAAAATTGGGCAAGGCCATGAAAACTCCTTACCTCAGTGGTTGTGGTAGGTGGAGGCCAGTTCAAAACTGTAGCAACTTTGTCTTTGTCCATCTTCAAAGACCCCTTAGACACAACAAAGCCCAAGTAGACTAGTTCTTGTTTAAATAACTCACACTTTTCAAGGTTAATGGCCAACTTTTCTTCATGCAACCTCTTCAATACTTCCTCCACATGTTTGACAATTTCCTCTCTTGTCTTAGTGAAAATTAGTATATCATCAAGGTATACCACCACAAAATTTCCACTAAAATCCTTGAGCACCTCATTCATGAGCCTCATGAATGTGCTTGAAGAATTTGAGAGGCCAAATGGCATCACAAGCCACTCATATAACCCATCAGTCATTTTGAATTTCGTTTTCCATTCATCACCTTCCTTCACCTTGATTTAGTGATAACCACTTTTCAAATCTGGCTCTGTGAAATACATTGCCCCACCTAGGCAATCCATAAAATCCTCTATCCTTGGGATTGGGAATCTATACCTTATTTTGATCCTATTTATATCCCTTGAGTATGTGCATAATCTCCACTTTCCCCCCTTCTTTGATGCCAAAACAACCGGGACTACACATGGGCTAATGCTCTTCTTGATCAAGCCTTGATCCAAGAGTTCTTATACTTTTCTTGCTACCTCCAAGTTCTGAACTGGAGTCAACTTGTATGCTGCTTTATTGGGAAAGGATGCCCCTGGTAAAAACTCTATTTTATGACTTATAACCCTCTTAGGTGGTAGGGTTGTAGGAGTGCCATCACTCACAATTTCCTTATATTTCTCAAGCAATTCTTGCACTTCGATTTGGTAGTGGTTCCTTTACTGGTGTCTCCTCCTCCTTAGGTCTCAACACAATGGCATAACCTTCTCCCTCATCATCTCCAATGTCACTCATAAACTCCTTACCATTTCATAACATAACATTAGGAGTCTTACTCTGTGGTTCCTCATCTTCTAACAAAGATGAAATTTTGAAGGTCCTTCCTCCTTTCTTAAATGTAATGGAGTTCTCCTTCCCATCATATTCTTCTCCATTATCAAACTTCCAAGGCCTCCCAAGAAGAAAATGACAAGCATCCATTGGTAGGATGTCACAAAGCAATCTATCCTTGTACCCTGCTATTGAGAATTATACCCATGTTTGTGTGTGTGTAAGTGATGGGGAGGTCACCTTTCTCTTCTAGACTCCCACTCTCTCTTAGGAATCTCACTTTGGATCCTATTCACTTCAGGATCCTCTAGACTCACACTTGGGTCTCTTAGGGTTACTCTCAGACCCTAACTAGAAGGATTTCTATACTCCCTCTCTCCCAAGTTTCCTACCCACCAAAATGTTTCACTCTTTACCTTATCTTTCTCTCCATGACTGAATAAAGTCAGTCATGCACCCTTCTCCTTCTATCTCTCTCTCCTACAAGTTCCCTAGCCAGACCATTTATCTCGCCTAGGACTTGTCTACAATTCTGGCTAGCCACTTCTCAGACATAGACACAAAAATAGAATAAAAATACATACTGGTTACCTTTTGACAGTCACACTCTATAAGCCTAATTATGAGAGTCAAAAGGTATCCATTGAACTGAACCGAATTCAAGATCCTACTCTACAAAAAACTGTACACAATAGAAGAACACACAGATCACACAGGAAACTATTCTTTATTGAAAATCAGAAAGTTACAATGTAAACTGAAATCTTCTTTCTAGTCTGCTAAAACCCCAATTTATCCCAACCTCCACCAAAATGGTTCTTTCCTTCATTCTATATATCGGCCTCTTCTTGATTCATAACCGTTTCTAGGTTACCTATCTGCCTGAGGATTCTAACTACCTCGGCTCTTCGTCTTCCTCCTGCAACTTTCATCAAATCATCATCAACATGGTTGTCGACATGGACAACATTCTCCTCCATGGCATCCTCTTTTATTTTTGTCATATATGACTTTTCAACTTCCATCTTCCATGTTGACAAGTCAATCTTCCTTATAGTCACGGTATCGTAGCTCTTTCTCGGCTCAAACAAATGCTTACCTTACTCTAGATGTTTAATCACATAGTTGTGAGTCATAAAAACTATGCATGCCTTAACCTGTGACCTTGCGATTCATTGTCATCGCGCTCTCGCAACACTTACAACCGAGCCTTCATTTACCCTGCGATCACGTGTTGCATGTTTGTCATGCTCTAGCACCACTTTGACACGAGCTGTCGATTAGCCTACGACTATGTGATGCACTATCGTCGCGTCCTCACAACTATTTTCCATTAGCCGCTGATTCCCTTCTGACTGTATGATGAGCTATTGTCGCATCCTCGCAACACTTAAACACTGACTGTTGGTCACCTTGCGACTTTGCGATTCACTGTCATCGCACCATCGCACCCATTTTTAACTTAACCGCCGATAAACCTCCGACTGTGCAATACACTATCATTGCCTTGTCACAATAGTTTTCCCTTAACCGATGATCACCATGCGACTGTGCGATAAGCATAACATAACCGGTTCCTGCTAGATAGTCACCGTAATTTCATACGTCCTTTTTGATTTTCACTCCTGCTTTTGTGCTAGGAGTTAAGAAGCTGTTAGGGTTTTGGAAAACCGTGATCTGCTCCATGATCACTCTGACCATTACTAGGGCTTGGAGCGAAAAAGCCTAGGGTGCTCTACACCATACTCCCCCCTTTGAGAAGGAAGAATTAGTTTGAATTAGTCAGCAACAATGCCAAACTAATTCCTTGTTTTCTGCAGTCTTCTTCGTCCATCCATGTCACTTCTACTTCTGGTAACCCTAACCATTTGACAAGATATTCTCTGTATACTCTTCATCGAGTTGTCTTTTGAACTCGTGAATCTAGGATTTTCTCTACTTGCAACTTTGACTTAGCTTTCACCTGTATATCTTGAACATCTTTTCCTATTTCCATCTGCTAAGTACTCTCAGGTATCACTGGTCCTCTGTATGGAATAAGATCCTGCACATTAAAAATAGGTGACATTTCCAAATTGTTAGGTAAATCAATTTTATAGGCATTCTGCCCATATTTCTCCAATATCTTGCAGGGACCTATTCTCCTCATTTGCAGCTTAGTAGGAATCCCCTTCTGTAATCTGGCTTTGTTTAGATGTACCATTACCAGATCTCCAATTTGGAATTGGACTTCTCTCCTTCCTTCATCAACCTTCTCTTTTAATATTTGATTTGCCTCAATCAGATTCTTCTTCACCTGATCATGTATCTCCTTCATAGACTGTGCAAAGTCACCAGCATGTCCACTTATCACTCCCTGTCCCTTTAACTCTCTAAGTTCACAAACTCCACGTGGATGCATCCCATATACAATCTGAAATGGGCTTTTCCCTATAGTCCTGTTAACACTGTCATTATAAGCAAATTCTGCCTGTGGTAACACTTGATCCCAGGCTTTTCCATACTCCTTTGTTAAGCATCTAAGCAAATTTCCCAGCACTCTGTTGATAACTTCTGTCTGACCATCTGTTTGAGGATGGTAGGCAGAACTGTGGGACAAATTAGTTCCCAATC
>MU227744.1:175379-190753 GCA_018584345.1 Thuja plicata
CCCTTCTCCTTCTATCTCTCTCTCCTACAAGTTCCCTAGCCGGACCATTTAGCTCGCCTAGGACTTGTCTACAATTCTGGCTAGCCACTTCTTAGACACAGACACAAAAACAGAATAAAAATACATACTGGGTACCTTTTGATGGTCACACTCCATAAGCCTGATTATGAGAGTCAAAAGGTATCCATTGAACTGAACTGAATTCAAGATCCTACTCTACAGAAAACTGTACACAACAGAAGAACACACAGATCACACAGGAAACTATTCTTTATTGAAAATTAGAAAGTTACAATGTAAACTGAAATCTTCTTTCTAGTCTGCTAAAACCCCAATTTCTCCTAACCTCCACCAAAATGGTTCTTTCCTTCATTCTATATATCGACCTCTTCTTGATTCGTAACCGTTTCTAGGTTATTTGTCCGCCTGAGGATTCTAACTACCTCGACTCTTCATCTTCCTCCTGCAACTGTCATCAAATAATCATCAGCATGGTTGTCGACATGGACAACATTCTCCTTTGTGGCATCCTCTTTTATTTTTGTCGTATATGACTTTTCAACTTCCATCTTCCATGTTGACAAGTCAATCTTCCTTATAGTCACGGTATCAGAGCTCTTTCTCGGCTCAAACCAATGCTTACCTTACTCTGGATGTTTAATTGCATAGTCGCGAGTCATAACAACTATGCATGCCTTAACCTGTGACCTTGCAATTCACTGTCGTCGTGCTCTCACAACACTTACAACCGAGCTATCGTTTACCCTGCGATCACGCGATGCATGTTTGTCGCGCTCTTGTACCACTTTGACATGAGCTGCCGATTAGCCTGCGACTATGCAATGCACTATCGTCACATCCTCACAACTATTTTCCATTAGCCGCTGATTCCCTTCCGACTCTATGATGAGCTATCATCGCGTCCTCGCAACACTTAAACACTGACTGCCGGTCACCTTGCAACTTCGCGATTCACTGTCATTGCACCGTCACACCCATTTTTAACTTAACCGCCGATAAACTGCCGACTATGTGATACACTATAATCACCTTGTCGCGATAGTTTTCACTTAACTGCTGATCACCATGCGACTGTGCGATAAGCATAACATAATTGGTTCCCGCTAGACAGTCACCGTAACTTCGTAGGTCCTTTTTGATTTTCACTCCTGCTTTCGCGCTAGGAGTTAAGAAGCTGTTAGGGTTTTGGAAAACTGTGATCTGCTCCATGATCACTCTGACCATTACTAGGGCTTGGAGCGAAAAACCCTAGGGTGCTCTACACTAGTAAGATTAACATCTTCATGAAATTAGGATAATAAGCAACAACTCTATGGAAATAAAATGCTATTTAATCTAAGAATTGAAGTTTAAAACCCATATCATCTCATGGTTCTCTATCTAAGCTTTGTTAAGAGAGCTCTCGGTCTTAATCTTGCCCAAGGACAATCCTAGAATGAGAAATAAATGATGAACAATGCTCAAATCTAGCTCAAAATGCTCCAAGATGTGTTAGAAAAAAACAAATGCTCCTAAACATGATATTCTAGAATGCTATGCAAATGCTAAAATATGATCAAAAGCTCTCAAATGCTCTCCAAATGCCTATAATAAGGATGTTTTTCTCTTGAAATTCTTGGATCCCAAACATGAAGGAAATGGCTTGTATTTATAGCAATTTCCCAAGGGTAGGGGGTAGAGTGGGTTGATCATGATCAAACTTTGGTTAAGTAAAAATATTTGAGGTGTTGTCAAATGGAGGGAAACTTGGTTGGTTGTCTCAAAGAAACTAGGAATTAAATAACTCAATTATTTAATTAATTTAGCCATGGAAGGGTGAATGGGTTGGATTTGATCCTTTTGATTTGAACTATACAATTAATTGATTAAAATCAATTGCATAATTTGATTAATCCCTTTAGGCTTGAATTTAATTATTTGATTTCATGATTATTTGATCTTTTAATTTGATTTGATTTTTTTCCACTTGATTTGATCCATTTGTTTTGCATTGAGATGAGATTGGAGGAATTTGGCTGAGATTTACAATTTTGAATGCTTTAAGATACACCTGGCCAATTTTAGGTGTCTACAAATGCCCCTCTTTGAATTGATGTGCGAAGCGCATTGATTCAAGAAAGCTTGATTGTCCTAATCGTTGATTTGATACTGATGAGCTGATTGTTTGATATGAAAACCTGATATGAAACTTTGATATGAAACCTGATTTGAAACTTTGATTTGATGCCTTGATTTGATAACTCTGAGTTGATGCCCTTATTTGAAAACTCTAATTTGAAACTTTCATTTGATAACTTTGATTCGATACCGTAATTTGATAACTCTGATTCGATGCCCTGATAAAGTTTGAAATTTCAATGCTCCATATTTCATATAAGATATAATGTAGAGTCCCAGTTGGATGATATGATGATTCCCCCTCAGAAATGAAATCATATTGATCTTAGGTGTGAAAAAATTGATGAGTACTGCTGATAGAAAAAGATCCAAGATGATTGCATTTCTGATAAACAATGATGTTGAAAGATGTCGAACAAATGCCCCAGTATGAAGAATATGTATATGTGGTTTAACTGGGTCAAAAATCTCACAAAATAGGGTCAAATAGCTTAAATAGGTTGAAAAACCCAAATGTACTATTCATTTTCACTTTTTACAATTGAGATTTTGCTTTAAGCCTCTAACGATTGACAGTGATGGTGTTCCCCATTCGAGAGCATAGGTTCAAGTGAGCATGTTGATATCAGAGACCTCCTCACTATAGGCCTCCAGTGAGTGGTTCGAACTCTCCTAGTGCATTTATTGATTTTTAAATAGCATTTAATACATGTTTTTAATGCTTTATAGGTAAAGTTTAGTGAAAAATCTGCGTAAG
This sequence comes from Thuja plicata, assembly GCA_018584345.1. Classification (NCBI taxonomy): domain Eukaryota; kingdom Viridiplantae; phylum Streptophyta; class Pinopsida; order Cupressales; family Cupressaceae; genus Thuja; species Thuja plicata. The sequence goes on from MU227744.1 coordinate 178,276, forward strand.
ATAGATAAAGTGCCGCTTAGGGCATAGAAAAGCTGCCTCTGCACGTTAAAAATCAGTGTAGTAGAAATCCTTAGCTGCCTAAGAATTAGGGAAAAATTGCAACCCAAACAGCGAAAAGCTGTCTAAATAATCCTAGTTTTTAAAGGCCGCTTAGGATAGTTAAAAAGCCGCGTAGGACTTTAAAAGGCTACTTGATTAGAAAAGTGCCACCTTCGATGATTAAATTGCGACGTGTAATGATTTAAATGCCACGGGGCTTGAAAATATATGTACACTTATTAAAGTGCCACCTACCATGAAGTTTTGAAAAATGAGATGAAAAATAGATGAAGTCCTTTCGATCGATTGTCCAGATAACTCAATTAGATTCCAAGATAGAAAATGTTCGTCCAGATTGTCACTTAGTGTTTAGGATATTAGAAAAGTCATATTGATGAATGTTTGATAGGTCAATCGGATTTGATTAAAAATTATTACAAATTGTCCTTGTGTCTCATGATATAGAGGTTAGGAGCAATAAATTGATGCGCTCAAGTTAGAGCAAAGATAGATTTAATATGTTTGATTGACGTAGAATGGTTCACCAATAGAAAGAATAATATGATTCAATTTGTTTCAAAATGCATGAACATTACCGTAAGTTGCAGGTATGGGGTGTAGCATCTTGGATTTTCAATTTAGTTGATGAGCTTATAGCGCTGAAGTGGTGGACTATCGAGACATGTGGTCTCAGTTTTCTTCTAGATCTCCCTCAGTTTCAGCTGAACCGAGGTCTTTTGACAGCTATGGAAAAGTGATGGCACTTTGACCATAATACATTTCATCTACCCCTCAGCGAGATGACTATCATGCCCGAGGATGTTTACAGATTATTAAGGATCCCGACTCATGGAGAGCAGATGTATTATGATTTAGTTTATGATAGAAGTGTATGCACGGGTGTTTGGAGACAACACCATTGTTGACGATTGTATTACTTGGGCACAGTTTGCCTCTTTTCCCACTTTTCCAGCATTGTTAGGAGCTATGATTGGAGGATTACTTCCTCTAGATAGGAGAGGATGTGGTTTTGCAGTTGGATGGGGCCAGATATTAGAGGATTTGATTGAACATCCGCAGATATTTGATTGGGGCTCTTGCATATTAGCTCAGTTGTATCATGATCTACATGAGGTTGTGTATAGGCGCAGTTCAGCTCTTTCTGCAGGTGCAGTGGTATTATAGTTGTGGACCTGGGAGCATATCCCTATTACGAGACCAGTTTCAGCATGAGTGCGGGTCTGTGGATATCTGTATGCATTTTTGTATGATGGCATGGTTGTCCAGCATCCTCTGGGCCAGGTTGAATTTTGGAGATGGACTATAGATGATATAGATCAGGTTGTATGGAGGCCATATCTGCATTGTGAGACCTAGCAAGAGGATGATGATGAGTTACCATACATGTTTTCTCCTTGGTGGATGATTTTCTGATCACCATTAGTTATAGAGAGAGTTTGCCTTGGGAGAGTGCTAGATTAGTACGGTCAAGTTCAGGACATACCTTAGGGTACGGCACTTTATGCTCGAGTACAGGCTGAGAGGTCAATGTGGGGGGAACAAGTGGACTATCAATTGGCCTGTTTATAGATTGATTAGCTGGGCTATGCTATGTGGGATATGATGATGCATGTTGTAGATGTAGGCATGTTAGTCAAGTATCAAGAGTGGTTTATGCGACATCATTTTGTCTATTTTATAGATCCAGCAGAGCCTATTCCCGATGTGGATGATCTTTTTGATGATGATAGGGATGATGGTGATGATGGTGATGATGGTGATGATGGTAGGAGACCTCAGAGATAGAGGGTTCAGAGGGCACTTAGGGCTCCTCAAGTATAGAGAGCTACGGGACCTCGGATGAGAGGTGGACATGTTAGAGGCTGAGGTGGTGGATTCAATCAGTCTAGATAGAGATTAGCACAGGCACAATTGCCTCAAGGTCAGGCTCCTTTGAGAGTCAGTGTAGATTGGGCCAGACAGAGACACAAACATGTCCATGTGGCCAGACAGGTTCTAGTGCATGGACAAATTCCATAGGTTGATCCACAGAGCAACACGACACTGGTGATACTGCAGGCACCATTAGCACCACAAGCACTGCAAGCTCCTCCAGCATCACAGGCACCTCCAGTTCCTCCCATTGTGGATGGTTTAGTGCAAGATGTTCAGGGTTTATAGACAGGTATGACTGCAGTGACTGCTTGATTGGATTAGGTTTCTACTATGTTGCGGCAGTTTCTGACAACTCTAGCTTAGTTACCTACCAGTGCGAGCACTAGTCAAGAACCTCCCAGTACATAGGATAGAGAAGGTGATAGGGATCTTGATGGTGTAGGGGGTTCAGGAAAAAGTATAGCTGGAGATGGATCAGGTGCCCCTGCTGGGTCATGAGACATATTGGGATCCATGATATCTTGATATGGCATTGATGATGTATCATATGTATTTTTGGTCGGGACTTTGATGTATGGATCATTTTGTTGATGTACCTTTGATGTACTGATTTATGTTATAGACATTGATGATGGAAATTTATCTATGATGATGTTTAATTCCTCCTTTGATGATGTTATCACATTTCCTTTTATGCACATCTACATGTTTCTATGATGCATTTATTTCTTTTATGCTATGGATGCAATGTCTTAGAGTAGGACATAGATAAATGGATGCAAATGATGTCAATGAAACTTTGTGCTATATGATTTTCTGATTTAATCATGATGTATGAATTTATGCAAAGCAATGGATGCAATACTTAGTGTTATGATAAATGCATGCAACTATCTTTTTGACTATTTTGGATGTATGCAATTTTAATTTATGATATGCAATTCTAAATGATTGGGCTAAATGAATAATGAATAATGTTTCTTTGCTTTACTTTTCTCTTGATATGAATATATAATGAATAATGATTAATGATTATGAATGCAAAGGAAAATCTCATATTGATGACTTGAAACCATTAAATTGATGAAGTGTTGTCAATTTTAATTCCCCCCTTGTTCTTGGAAAATTGCTAGAAAGGCATGCCATTTTAAAACTATCTTGGAGAATGCAATTTAATCTAACATGAAGATGCAATTAATCTAACATGAAGAGGCAATGCAACTAATTGTCCTTGAGGTTTGCGAAAGAAATGCAAACTGAGATATATTATCATCATAGAGCATTGTGGAACTAGGAATCAATATAATCCTTACTAGTGCCACTGCGACCATAAGAATATAAATATGAATTTCTCGCATGTGGTAACCCCTTCTACGAAACCAAATACAACCCTCACTAGTTGAATAACCAACTATGGGAGTATGAATACCGGTTTAATCAGATTCAATGTTGCAAGTGGATGTTGGTATTAAGATATGGAAAATCTAAATAGCCAAGGTATCCTTTTTGCGTGAACAAACAAAGGTTAACCCACCTTCCTATATGAATGTCCTCTAATGGTTCTTGTATGACCATGTCCTTAGACTAATTCACATAAGTTAAAGGATCTTCCTCAAAACAGTCACTCAGAAGCTTAAGAAAACATCATGTCTCTATCATTGCCAATCTAGTCGAAACATCATCGATTAGCTAAAAAGAACATGACTCAAAAAAAGGGTTAATTAAAACTCATCAAAAATTTCCAAGTGTTTGTGAAATGTATCAATATTTTCAAATAAAAATTCTAGATAGTCTGATCATTTAGGGTGTGTCAATTTTTAATCCTGATAAAATAAGTCAATGAAACTCAAGGATCATGTTATGCAATCAAACTATTTAGGGTTTGAACAATTATATCTATCAAAGGTTCCAAAAATCTCTCTTTTGAATCTGAAAATTTGATTCTGATGTGTGACCAAAATTTTGTACTATTGAATCCATTTGTACCAAAAATCTATGATGTGTGCCCCCAAGTGATAAATGTGATCAATGTGAAACTTAGGGCAACTGAACTTAGAATGTGACACAAAAATGAAGCTCTGATACTTTATTAGGATGATGCACAAATGACAGATGCAATGAGGATATGGAAAAGTGAGATGAAGAAATGCAATATGTACAAATGCAACTAGGAAAGACCTAAGGGACAAAAGACACCTATTTCTAGGTTTTCACCTCTTGGGATTATTGCACTTTTTTCTCTTTTTTGCTTTTTTTTTGCTACCAATGGTGCCTATTGCTAGGTTTTCACCAAGGCACTTTTTTCTCTTTTTCAAAATGTTATTGGCTTTTAAAATTTTTGATTTTTTTTATATTTTGATCTTTTCTCATTTTTTTTTGGGTATTTTTGAATTTTTCCATGTACAAAGGTGATACTGACTCATCTGATACTCTCAACTTATACTCTTTCATCCGATACTCTTTCCTCTGAATCAGGTGTGGAACCTCTTAAGATGAATGCTATTGATAGGTTCTTGAACTTCATCACCATCACAATCGGCCAATTTGTAGGTCCCCGTTCCAAATGAAGAAACAATGACAAAAGGACCAAGCCAATTTTCATCCCACTTTCCTTTCTTTTCTCTATCAACCTGATTTTTTGGATTTTCTCTCAATACTAGATCTCCTACTTGAAAGGTTCTTGAATTGATATGCTTGTTATAGTTCCTTGAAATTCAATTCTGATACACTTTCAAATGATCATAGGCTTGAGTTTGATGTTCCTTCAATAATTCCAATTGTTGAAGGTAGGCAACTCTATAATCCTCATCCGTGATTAATCCATGCAATGATACTCTTAGGGATGGTATTTCAACTTCTAAAGGTAGAACAACTTTGGCCCCATAAACCAATGAAAAAGGTGTAGCTCCTATCGAAGTTTGAATACTAGTTCTATAGGCCCACAATGCTAGATTGATTTGAAGATGCCAATCTTTTCCTGACTTGCCAACAGATCTCTTAAGGATTTTAAGGATGTTCTTTTTGGTATATTTTGCTTGTCCATTACCTTGGGGATAGTAAATGGATGAAGAGTGATGTGTAGTATGGAATGTGTCACAAAGTTCATCAACATCTTTGTTCTTAAAATATTTTCCATTATCCATGATGATGGCGTGAGGAATGCCATATCTACAAATGATATGATTTAGGAAAAACATGGAAATTTGCTTCCCTGTTCTAGTTGATAAAGGGACAACCTCAACCCATTTAGTGAAGTACTCTATTGTTGTGATTATATACTTGTTTCCATTTGAAGAGGGTGGATAAATCATGCCAATCAAATCAAAACCCTATTGATAGAATGGCCATGGTGCAACAAAAGGGTGTAATTCTTTTTCTGGTGCATTGATCAGGTCCCCATGGTATTGACATTTTGCACAAACTTTGACATATTGATAAGCATCTCTTTCTAAGGTTTTCCAAAAGTACCCCATACGTAAGATTTTCTTAGCTAGGTTTAAACCACTTGAATGTGACCCACAAATCCCCTCGTGGATGTCTTTTAAAGATAATTTTGATTCATCTTCCTCTAGACATCTAAGGAGCATTCAGTCAAGACCTTTAAGATATAATGTGTCAGAAAGGATAGTATAATGGGCCACTTGTCTTATAAAATTTCACTTTTGAGCACGGGTTTGGTCTATAGGTAGGGTTTGATCTTTCAGGTAGGCATAGATGGGTCCATACCATGGTGATTCATGTCCATTTAAAAGGGAAATAATTTGGGTATCAGGTAGGTCAAATGTTGGTTTAACCAATTCTTCCACCAAGAACTCATACTTTTTATTTTGATTGGGCATTTGAAGTAAAGATGCCAAGGTAACCATTGCATCTGCTGCTCTATTTTTGTCTCTTTGAATTTGTTCAAAAGTAATCAAAGAAAAGTACTTTTTCCAATCATCCACCAATTTCTTGTAAGGCATCTATTTTTCATCCTTAGTATTATATTCATCATTAACTTGATTAATGACTAATTGAGAGTCCCCATAGACTTGTAATTCTGTGAAATTCCATTCCAAGGCCATCTTTATACCTATGACCAAAGCTTCATACTCTTCTATGTTATTGGTGTAAGGGAACAATAACTTGTAAGATTTTGGGATTGTGTAACCTTATGGTGTAATCAAAAGAATTCCTACTCCACTACCATTTTGGGTATAGGATCCATCAAAGTATAAAGTCCATGTCTTAGCTTCTACATTCACAATTTCAGATTCTGGGAATTCCACTTGCATAGGATGTGTAGATTCTTGAGGATATTCAGCCAATTGATCAGTTATAACTTGACCTTTGATTGCTTTCCTATCAACCTATTCAATGTCAAATTCACTAAGTACCATGACCCATTTTGTAATCCTTCTAGTTAAAGCTATTTTGCTAAGTAAGTATTTTAAGGGATCAATCTTGGCTATGAGCTTCACCTTATGCAACAACATATAATGTCTTAACTTTTGAGAGGAAAATACCACCACTAGGAAAGCCCTTTCCATGAAGCTATAGTTTGATTCATATTTGATCAATGTTCTACTTAGGTAGTAGATAGCTCTTTCTTTTCCTTCATCATCCTCTTGTGCCAATGAGACTCCTAAAGATCTTTTCATTGCTGAAATATAGAGTAACAAAGGTTTTCCTTGAATAGGTGACATAAAGATAGGTGGATTCATTGAGTATGTTTTCAACAATGTAAAGACTTTATCACACTCCCCATCCCATGTGAAGATGGTGTCTTTATGTAGTAATCTGGTGAAAGAATGGCATTTTTCTGCCAATTGAGAAATGAACCTTCTTATAGATTGAATCCTTCCTTGAAGTGACCTCATTTGAATAATATTCTTTGGAATGTCCATGTCCATTATTGCTTGTACCTTTTAAATATCTACTTCAATACCTTTTGTTGAAACAATGTATCCTAGGAGTTTTCCAGATTATACCCCAAAAGCACATTTCTTTGGGTTGAGTCTTACTTTGAATTGTTCGAGCCTTGTAAAAATATTTTCAAGTACAGATAAATGATCTTTTATTTTATGTGACTTAGCTAGAATGTCATCCATGTAATCTTCCATAAAGGTGTGCATCATGTCATGGAAAATGGTAGTCATTGCTCTTTGATAAGTGGCTCCAGCATTTTTGAGACCGAAGGGCATTACATTCTAACAAAAAGTACCCCATGGAAATGTAAAGGTTGTCTTCTCTTGATCCTCAGGTGCAATGCAAATTTTATTATACCCACTAAATCCATCCATAAGTGAAAATATAGAATGACCTACAGTGAGATCCACAATAGCATCAATGCTAGGTAATGGAAAGTCATCTTTTGGACAAGCAAGGTTTAAATCTCTAAAATCTGTGCAAAATCTTATGGTTTTATCATGTTTGGTAAGAGATACAATGTTGGAGATCCATTTGGCATATGCTATTACTCTTATGAATCCTACTTTGAGTAATTTATCAAATTCTGCTTTGACTAAAAGGGCTACATGTGGATGCATTTTTTTCAACTTCTGCTTGATGGGCTTAACCCCTGGTTTCACATTTAAATGATGCATTATGAAACTTGGATCTAATTTGGGCATATCAGTATATGACCATGCAAACTTGATTTGTTTTGCCTAAAATAATGCAATGAATTCTTCTCTCTCCAAAGGACTCAAAGATGTTTCCAAGTGAATGAATTTAGGATCCTCTTCTGTTCCAATGTTAACCTTTTCTATGGGTTCAATAAGTATAGGTGATCTTTCATCTTCATGAGCTAGTAAGGTGTCCAACCTATCTCCCTTAGGTGCCACAGTTGGGTTTTCACCTTTGGAAACATCCTTTATTTTTACTTTTTTTGGGTCCAGCACTGCCACATGGTGGTTTTCACCACTAGACCTCATTTTTTTGTATATTTTCTCTTCATTTTTTGGATTAAGAGGTTGAACACCTACCCCTATCATCATGTCCAAAGTAAATTCATTGGTGGAAGAATTGGGTTCAACCACATTGAGGTATAAGGACATTGCATTTGTGAGACCTACATTAGACTGCTATAGTTTTACTATTTTGTTCTCATGCTTTTAGTATTTTATGCTTTGACATACTTTGAATACCAGATACTTTTTATACATTTGAGGATCGGTGGAATCCCGTGTTATATATTCAGCACCTGATTTTGTAATCAGGGTACTTTGAGATGCTTTATGTTCCGATTCAGTTTTAGTTTATGTTGATGTCGTATATGGATTTACAATGTATGAATGTTACATGATGAATTTGGTTTAGGAAACCAATGCTAGGATATTTCAGTTCTAATGCAATTTGGTTTATATGCTTACTTATATTATTGACATTGGGTTATGTTTCATATCATGTTGTTTTGGATCTACTGATGTGTGCATTGAGTGTGCAGGAAAAGTTGACCATGGATCTAAATCGAGGACCCAGTACTGGAACCTATGTAAATACCCGTGATTTCCAAGGTCCTATCTATATAAAGAGACATGGACCTCATTGTTATGTGCTTATTTAATAAATGTGGTTTGCATGCGTGTTATTAAATTAGTAAATGTTTATGTGATTAAGTCATGTCTAATGTTTTAACTTAATATGCCAAGTTTGGCAATTGTTGTAATTTAATTATTGACATGGCTAGTAAAGGGGAGACCAAGGTAAGTCAAGGGTTAACTAAGGTCATCTAGGAGTAGTACCCAAGCTTACCCCAGGGTTAGAAGTTTCTATAATTTCTTTGACTTAAAAATCCGTAGGTTAACTTCAGGGTGAGGTTTAGAGGGTCTTTTGGGCTCCTAGGCGGTAACCAGGGTCAGTTTTAGTCACCCAACTTGGTACCCTATGGGCTAGGGGTCATTTTATATCATTAATGAGCCTCTAAACTCATTTATTACTCCCTTTTAGTGTCATTTTCATCTTTGAGAGAATTTGGAAGAGGAGTGTGACTTTGGTTAACCTCACTCTCTCTTCTACCCAAGTTTCATTTGACTTCAGCCTTTGAGAGTTAGGATGTGGTTTAGTTTAGGATTGGTTAGAGTTACCTCAACCTTGGGTTAAGCCTTGCTCATGTTGGAGGTTTTCCTATTTAGGAAAGATTTTAGGATGAGTTGAGTGTTCACCCACTCTCTACCCTTAGAGACAAAATTTAGTTTGAAGGAGCCTTTGGAGAAGGAAGCTTAGGAAGGATAGCTCAACACCATTCCTCATCACACCTTAGCTTGGATTAAGGTTGGATTTATTTTAAAGTTATTGTTTGTGTTTTTGTGTGTTCTTGAGCTCAAGGACTCCATTAATGGAGTCTTATGTGTTTTGAAGCTTTTATTTTATGTTGAAAATTTAAATATTTTTTTTTTCTCAATGTCTTTATTTTGTGCTTAATTTTGAATAGGTCTTCAAGGTACACTCACCCTTGGGAGGGCAGAGTAGCCTTGGAGGGGTAGTTGGAAATGATTCATGTTAAGTGTAGAGTCTCCCATGTGAGGAGAGATAAACTTGGGGTAACATGATACCCATGAAGCCAAGATGGGCCTGAGGGCATTTAGGAGGTATAAGGAGGTTATTCAGGATGACAACTTGTAAAGATGGTCCTTATCAAGTCCATGTGAGGCTTGTGTATTCTGTGTATTCTTGGATTTCTCCTTCAGTGAGGTCTACCACTACCCTTTTTTCTGGAATGTCTCTCGGAGATACTTCCTCTTGTTCAATCCAATGTTGGGAAGATTTCTTGTATTTGAGCCTCTCTTCTTTTCCTGCTTGTTGGGTGTTATCTGTTTGTAACCCGTTCCAAATTGGATCCCCAAGCTCGGGGGTGGCTTTGTAAAGGCCTAGGTTGGGAGGTGAGCCTCCATGGTCAACCTTGTTCTTCAGGTATCATCTGGATGTAGGAGTTTCTACCCTACCCCCCTTATGGAAGATGTGAATAACTGTAAACTGATCATTTGTAACCTATATTGTTTAAAGGTTTTCAATATTGTAAATTTTGTATCAGGACTTATAAGGTAATATGAAGCCTATCATTGTTTGAAATTATATTAACATTTTTTTTTTGTATATTGGAGAATCAATTGGAAGTGTAACCGTATTTTAAATTTGGAATTAAGAAACGGGGTTTGATAATCTATATGCGTGTAATAGAGATTTATAAAATCTATTTAGTAGTAGTCATCTCATTTTTTACATTCTTGGTATGCTCAATTTTAAAATTCCTTTTATGGGTATAAAATTTACTCCCCAAGGCATTTTGTTGGAAATTACTTTATTTTGGGAATGAAATTAATCGTCAGACAAATTGCTTACCCTATGGATGCATTTATTTACTCTTAGAATGGAAATCTTGTAATAATAAAAGTTTTCTTTTAGGTATCACATTATTTTTTTGTGGTTCTTGAAAAGTATTATAACACTTCTATTTACACTTAGCTAAATTTTGGAAAATATAAACAAAAAAATAAATTAAATGTTTTTTTTTAAATTCCTTCCACTAGAACGTGGAGAATAAATTATGAGTTGCAATGATCAATTAAAATTTTAAAAAAAAATGTCCTATATACCCCCTGTTTTGAAAATTACAGTTGTATTTTCACCAGTTAATTAATTCCTATATATATTCTTTTTTTTCTTAAGTTTAAACCTTTTACTTTTATACATGCTAATGGTATAGGAATACTATTATATTTTTTAATAAGTACAAGGCGCATAAAAAAAAGAAAAGAAGGAAATTAAAAAAAACAATAATATATATATTAAATTTTTTTGTTGGGCGGGTGGGCCGGCCGGAGGCCGCTCGAGCCTACTGTGCAAGCAGTTGGTGCGAGGGCCACAGGCCCTGCGGCCCACAGCTTCCATAGTGGGGTGCCACTCCCATCCGTCGGCTGCCACACCCTCCCCTCTCTCCACTCTGACCTCCCCTCTGTCTTCCCCGCATAGCGTCGTCCCTGCACTTCTCCCACCTCTGCCTGCGCGGCTCGTCCGCCGCCCTCTGCCCATCTCCACCGCTCCATTGTTTTGGATACCACCGCCTCCTTCGATATCAAAACCCTCATGATGGATGGAGATTAGGGCATGGGATGTGTAGTTTAGGGTTTTTTTTTTTTTTTGCTCAGTAAATGGCCGAAGCCAGAGAGATTTTATTATTAATAATGTTAAATTACATATCCACCATTCCAACGGACACTGGTAGGAAAGAACGGGGAAGAAAACCTCCAGTCTTGCCCGGGACATACGTCCTATACTTAAAATAGATCAAAGGGGCATACCCCTATTTCAAATTACCAAAATTGTTTGATCCCTTATAGGATTGTTACAAAGCTACTCATCTCGAGTAATTACATGATTAGTACATCATTTTTATCTGGTGTATACCCCAGATTTATTCCTTACATGCTTTATTGAAGAATTCAATCTTCATTGTTTCTAACTTATTACATCAAATTTACATATCCAAATAGTCTTCTTTAACTTGAGGATGCTCCTTCAGTTGGTTGACCTGTGGATCAAAACAGAAAAAGCCAAACATACTCGAAGAAACTATAGTTAGGTGGGTTAGTGATTTGAGCATATATGCCTTATTAAAGAGGAGAAAGATTATTTAATCTTATAATGCATTTTGATCCATATTTATTCTTTTTTAAACTTATAATGCATACAAGACCTGCCGTAGATTTGATAACAACCAAAAATAGAATTCTTAACAAAATTGTTTAAAAATAATCCACTTAAAAGTTACACTTTGATTTAGTTATGTTTTATAAGTTTATTTAAACTGTCGATAATAGGCTATCTTAAAAAGTTGACACCCAGAAATTAGTATGATCATATCTAGTGTGCTGAACTGAGGCTAAAGTACAGATCAACCATCTTGAGTTTCGTTTAATCATTTACAGAGAGCTTTATTGAATTAATTGTGGTTTTCTACGGGGGAAAGGGTGATGCATTCAGAACTAACAAGGTTTATGATCTAGGAATATTTTCTAAGATAACCATCTATTCTTTTTGATTCAATGGGTTGGAAACAAGTATAAATATGAATGAAACCATACATGCCTGTATATGTTAGCACTGCATACAGTAAACTATACTCATATATATAACTGAAAGTGATTTTGAGCTAAATACATCAGTATAACTTATTATATAAGTGTTGATTTGCAGAACTTACACAGGTATGTGTTTTATATTTATACTCATTTCCAATCCATAAAGATACTTTTTAAGATAAGTCGAGGAGTTTATAATTTAACAAATAACGGGAGAAAACAGAGCTTCAGACAAACATAGTTAAGAAGCCAAATAATAGAACCAGTTTTCTGAATCTCTATTATACTTGTAATACCATTGAAAACCGGGAAGACCTCTGCCACCTGATCTGCCATGATCATTAAATCAAAAGGAAAGGTTCTTTAAATTAGCATGAAAATATTTAAAGGAATGAGATTGCTGAGTTTGAGTGAAATTTCAGGTTAAATGTATAAATCAGTGAGTAAACATCCAACCTGAATAAACTGCCTCCAGTTAAAAA